>VYZT01037150.1:33986-55348 GCA_013400735.1 Pomatostomus ruficeps
GTGGGGGGAAAAAAAAGCATTGTTACAAATAAAAATATACAGTAAGACACAAAGGACCCTGATCTCTAACTATATCTTTAGGGAAAGTGGCAACCCAGAAAGAATTTCAGCATTGTTCCCCCAGAGACGAAGTGGGTGGTCTGTCCCCCCTCCACCCTCGACCCCAAAATGTCTTGGCGCTTGCCCCCACAGCAAAACCTAGCCGTGTCTGGATTATGATCGAGCAGGTTTGCGTTTGGCAAGAGGGGCATGGGCAGGGGGGGATGGGTGCCAAGAGGATCGCTGGCAGTGTGAAGGAAGAACTACTCCCTCTTCTGTCACTGAAGTATAATTGCGCTTGGAACATGCTACAATTTGCTTTACATGTTTACATGATTATAATTACCTCTTATGCCAAAGAGGCATTACAGGGAAAGAAGACGACCAGAGATCACTCTGGTGGCCTTGCACTTGACCATTTTGTTACAGGAGATTTGGTTGCTTTGGACCAGGGTCTGCAAGTCCAGTGCTTGCCTGCTGACAAGAGAGAAATGCACCTTCAAATCATCTTAGCTTTTCCTTCTCCTGCATTTTGCTGGTGTAGCATGATATTTGCATCCAAAAGATAAGGTGATGTTGAAATCAGTCAGGAAAACGTGTGATTGTGATTCTGCTTTTCAGTACAGTATTTTATATAAACTAAAAATTATAAGATATATATATCTGTGTTGAATTGTAGATATGACCTAATGTGCATGTGTGGTTTAAGTCAAATTGCACTTAAAATATCAGTTGATTCAGTGTAAAGCTATGTTCTCTATGTCATGTTAATTGAAATAATGTATTCAGCCCAAATAGAACAGTTATAAAATTAATATATACTGTTGTGTATCTAACTAAGCATATATTCATTAAATAAATCAATACGTTATGTAGTCAGAGAATTAAAATACTTAAAAATTTATATGAGGAAGTTGCTAATGCGAGGACTGCAAATTATGCCAATCAATAACTTGCAAATTATATCGTAATTAATTACAAGTCTCTCCTTGTGGTTAGGAAGCTATTTGTGTGTATACTACAGAAATGTGTTGAAAATGAGCTCTAAAAAAAATGAAAACACAATCCACTGACCTATTACATAAATCCCTTCATTCATATTCCGAGTTGAAAACTACAATTAATAAGCAGCTCTGGCATCTTCCTTACAAAATGTCATGGTCTAAATGTTGCAAAAGATAGAGCTGTTTAGCTCCTTGAAGTATGTGAATCAATTGGCTGATGTTAGTACCTGAAAATTTATATCCTGAAACAAAGTACCACATCCTGAAAATATAAACAGATTTTTTTCTTTAAAAGATCTGTCCAAATATTGAAAAAATATTATTGCTAACAGTGGAAAGGTCTGGCACTAGGTCCAAATCCTGACAGGAAGGAGGTTGGAAAAAAAAAGAAATCACTTGGTTTCTATGGTAACAGTGCTGGTAGAAATAGTTGTGTGAGCATACTGAACATGCATAAAAGCCTTCCCAAGGGAGGTCAGAGGATTTGAAGAAAGAAGGAAAAAAAGATGGCAACCACTGCAGAAAGTACAGAGCCATTTTATGCTGAATAAGTGTTTCACATTTGTGATGTGATCAATAACAAAATGCTGTTGCTAAGAGAATATTAGAAAATGTTTAATATCTATACATTTGTGCTCTAAGCATGTGTATGTGTGGTGCTTGTTACTATATGAGACAGACAACATATGCAAATTTGCTTCTGCACACATCTACGTGGAAATCAGTGTGTGAATAAATAATACATCGTCCTACACAACGGAAATATAATGTGAGACTATAAAAGACTCTTTAATATATGGATTATCGTATGTAATGCATCACATATGGACAACTTCACTACATTAGATACATTAAATACATCTGTGCACATTTAAACAATAAAATTTAATATCAGTCTAAAATATCTGACACACTGATTGTTCTTGAGAAAATCAGCATACAAAGTAACCCATAAGGAACAGCAAGAAGCACCCAGCATTATTTGGGGCCAGATATTTAATTTTGGCAATCAAAACATTTTAATAACATTTTATTTTATTGGTGATCAAGAAGAAGTACAAGCTCTGCCATTCAGCCTGCTTATGAAAACAAGTGATCATAGTTCATTGTTTTGAGCTAAATGCTCACCAGCCTTTTATTTACATCTGCTTCAATCCTCTCCACTTATTGTTGGTTGCTATAAACTCACTTCATGGGGGATGGATTGGCACAGAGTGAAAATGTGACGGAGGCTCCCATGCAGAAGATGAGTTGCTGTTGCAAGTGAAATCCTGCATCCATAAAGCCAGGGAAAGGAGGAGAATTCTCAGTTACACTTGAAAGCTTCATTTTTGCAGCCATGAAGGAAAATATTTTTGGCAGTGCCTGGTTTGGAAAAATGTCTGCTGTTTTCATGGATTTTTCAGCATGACACAATGCACCAAGTTTTCCAAAGCTTGCTAGGTTACTTTCTGTGGTATGGTAAGAGAGGATTTTCACTCAGAAAAGATGGCTGCTGAAAGCAGGAAGCAAGAAGATCTATACCACCCCTGCGTCTTCAAAATTCAAAAGCAGCAGCACATTATCTGGGACCAACACTTGTAAACAGAAGTAGCACTTAAGTCTTTTCTTCTTTCCACTCCCTTCCCACCCCCTCCTATGTGACTACACCTCACCCCACCAAAACCAGCCATCAAAGGGTGCAGAAAGAAGCTTTCTCCTGCACCAGCCACAGGGCCAACACCATCTTCTCTTCTTCCTTGCATGCAGAAACTGCTACTCCTCACTGGCAGTGTACAGGGTGTGGCATGGGCATAGAGCCAGCAAGGGCCAGGCCCCGGGGACCTCCCCAGCAAGTTGGAAGTGTGACAAAAGATGCATTTCGGACACAGGCTGCCAACATGGGCTCAGCCAGTCTGATGCTGGGTAGAGACAAGGCACTGTTCTGTAAGATAGAGGCGTTTGTGAAAGGGGATTGTGCACTAGGGAGCTGTAACACCACCAGCTGCTTGGCTCATTTGGAAAACCACAACACTGGCTGTACTGCCCCTTTTGAAAATCAGAGGCAGCACCACTATCAGTTTCAGAGTGAAAGTACATTTCAAGAAAGGTATTTTTCATCCCACTTGAATGAGGATTTTGCTGCTTACATTAGAGATAAATGGAAATTTAATCATACAATGGTCGTTCTTCACCCAGCTTCTTAAACTTCTCCTGCTAGCCAAAAGCACCTTAGTCATTAATTTTCCTTAATTAGAACTCAAGTTAATATTTCCCTGAAATGTACAATGGCTCTCTGCACTTCTCAAAGCTGTTATTTGTACCTGCCCTTGGAAAATCACACCACATTGGCATCTAATTAGCAAACACCATTGTTACTACCACAGCTGAGGATGTGAGAACACCAAAAAAACAAACAAACAAAAAACAAAAATACCCACAAATCAAATAAACTATAAAAAATCAGAAAATCAAAGTATGACCCAGTCAAAATGTGCAGAGCCTTTCTGTGTGCTCTGTGAGTACCTTATTGCTGGGTTCTCCAAGGCTGGTGTTTTGGGGGCCATGTGTTAGCCTTATTTCTCTAAAGAGTGGCCAACAGAACATTTAGTGTTCCTAATATTTACAACAGTCTGGTCATTTGTGCTTCTTCATTGGCTGCAATTTGCTAGACATAGCCTTTTGTCTTACTTTGCTCTTTTGAAGAAATTCACAAAATTATCTGTTGTGGTCCGTTTATGGTCTTAAAAGCCCATCCCATCCCTTCAGAAAATTTAACACGTGACTGTGATGCCCCCGTACATATGTACCTGACTGTCCTCTGTGCCTCAAGCAAAGCTGGCCACCCACACACTCCACGTGGTGAACATGCTCTTCCTCCCATCAGAGTGGCTGCAGCTGTGGGATAAGCTCAAAGACAGGTGTAAGGACAGTAGTGACTGCCTAAAAAAAGTGAATTTGATTAAAACAAACTGAAATACTCACAGGGTTTAGTACTTTAGACAGTGTTTCTTGTCATACTCAAACATAATCTAAAAACTTGTCCTCAACTACTGAATAATCATGTTTATAGGTATATGGTATCCCAGGAAGCAAATATACTGGCCAGGTGGATTTTATAGAACCCATACCAAGAGTCTGGGTTTATGGCATGTGGCCAGAGGAATTACTTATACCTGCTGACTGTAAAGGGCCCATATTACAGTTGAGACCAATTAGTCTTTTAAACCTGTGTGAAAGAAAAACTTCATTGCATCATTGTTAGAGTTATTTACAATATAAAGGAGAGTGCGATAGTCAAAATGAAAAATTTGTAAATTATCTAGGTCCAGAAACTTACTTTCTTGCTACATGCTATCAATAAGAACATAAAACCGTAAGTGCTTCAGAAACACTTAGGTCAATCTGTACTCTTATTGAAACAAAAGCCTATGAGGGTTGAACCTTGGAATAAAAATACTCAAGCCTCTACAACGGTGTAGCACATTCACATATTAGTAGTTGGCCTTTGTGGTGTTGGCACTGTCAATACTGCATCATTATCTTGCATATTAATGTGGTACAGCACTATCTATCTGGTGTCACAAGAGCAGTGTCTCAAAGGTTTTCTTGCCCTTTCTTACCGGTTTGTCTGCTTAAAAAGACATGCAAAAGATGTTAGCATGTGTTGCTCTAGAGCTGAGACCACAAGCCAAAAAATGTGTAGAAATCACAGGAACTCAATATCTTAATTTCAGCCAGAGCAATTTACCTAAAAATTACCCATTCACTTATGCCAAACCTGTTCAAAATACTAATGTAACAAGCATTACATCTTATCTATGTGAGTGAATTCTCAAAATTACCATCTAACTTCAGAAACAGTTTTTCTTTTTTCTTTCTTTTTGAATCACCGCTGACTTTAGAGTTACTGTAAATTATATGAATTCTTGCATAGGCTTTGCCATAAAAAAGTTGTTTTCTTTGGGACATTTTCTGATACTTTTACTTAGAATAGTTATTCTATTTTCAAGTAGCCAGACTGAGTTCAACACACCTGAATACAATAGACTACTTTGCTCCCTGGCATTGGAAAATGAGATGTTCATTCCCAGAAAATGATGTTCATTCCACATTTATCAGTTTTCAGACTACTTCTTCTTCACCAAAGTCTTAGGAAATCATTCATGAAAATTAAAACCTACTCTACAGGGATGCTTGCAAAGCTTTTGCACAATCCAAGGGGTCAGGATTTAGTTCATTATGTAAGCCTAAAAATCACAGTGGCTATAAAGCAACAATGTTTCTGTAGTGAAAATTACATGGTGATTTTGTTGCATGCAGTCTCCCACGGTGCTTAAGTGAATAAAAGGTTTTCTTTGCATATGATCATTAGAAATTGTAAATCTTAGATCATAAAAATAACGCCTAACAAATACAGTTTTGCCCTAGCCAAGGAGTGCAGAAAACAGCATCTCATTAGCTGTAAATCTTGGCAGAAAAGAGAAACAGAGCCTATGTGTCCTAACAACAGCTTCTGTGCAGCAGCCATTAGATCATACTGAAAAGCACAACAAGTCTAAAATTTAGTTGTATGCATGCCCATATAAACATTTTGGTATTATACGATCATTTAAGTCCTCCAAAATCTATGGTTATAGGCTTATGCCAGCCTTTAAAAGATTAGAGGTTGTACTTTAGACTAATGAATTCCACTTACTTTTATTTTTTAAAACTTTATTAATGTGCTTTAAAAGGTGTTATGCTCCTATTCAGCCTTTCATTGCTTCCATGTTTGGCATGTTTTTGGTATGATAGTGCTAAGAAGGCACAGCAAACATTTTGTTATGTGACTAAAACCAAGTTTGAGGCTGGTCTATGAAATCCCCCACCTACCTCAACCTCGACACCTGCAAGTGCATAAAGGCAGCCTTGTCTGAGTCAGTAGGTTGCCTCACTCCTGCAAAGCCCTCTCATGACTTTGTGATGTGGCATGGAAGGACCCTGTGCTTTCTGCATGGCCACTTCAGAGAAACATAAGCACAGCAGGCAAACACCTACCCTTCCATGAAACTCAGCACCCTGCACCCCATGTGATGGGAATTGTGCAATGCACAGCTCTGATTCAATCTCCAGAGAGGTGCAGCTACCATGATGCTACCATGGTTTGTCCCTCTGGTGAGCACACACATCAATCCTGAATGTTCATCCATCAAGGCTGGATGACTCCTTTTCAGGCAGCAAGACATCTGAATTGAGCAGCTAAAGTAAGCTGTCTGAACCTAGCCCTAAAAGGCAGACACTTCAGTGAAAAAAATCAGGTTTTATCCTTGCTTCTATGTTTCTTGAAACTGAATATATGAGAAAATTAAAACCAGACAGGCCAAGAATACTAGGGACACTTATTTTAATAAAAAGGAGAAAGCTGAAAATAGAAAGCATTAAACCCACAGTATGAGGTAGCTACCATTTGTTTTGTGTAAAAATACTCTGGCACTTAAAGCTCCAGAAAGTTTTCATCATAAGCTTTCCTGCTCTTTGCTTACGTGGCACTGAGATCTCCTTCAGTTGCTGAAGATGTGCTAAATAGCAGTCAGGATCTTCTTTATGAAGTGACCTGGGCAAGAAGAGGGGGATTTCTTTCCTATGTATAATGAAAAAGGCAAAGTGGAACTTAGAGAAAACCACCAGAAAACAAGACTCTAAGTCCTCTCCAATGCCCGTGTTAGTGGTCTGCATTTGCCATATGTCTTTATCTTAACCCATGGAATAACTTCAACTGCTTTCATTTGTGGTGTTAATGTTCTGCTTTCTTTCCTGTCTGGTTGCTTCCACATTTGCCTGTTTGGAAAGACCCACCAGTACAATCAGCTGGAAAATGAGCACACAAATAAGAGAGAGCAACATGAGGAAACAATGCCATGTGGGTCATATTTCCAAGTAAATCTTAGTTTACACAGCTTTACATCCGATTGGAAACTAGCCCAAGTTTTTAAATTTTTATACAGACTCTTCCATATATACTTTCTCACAAAACAGTTCTAGATAATCTGCTACTTCCTTGTTACTGTTACCACATATGGAAGCTTTCCTTCCAAAGTGATTAAAGGTCTTTCCTTATCTAAGGGACACCAAAGCAGGGTCATGAACCTTAGCATCTATTCACCAAGATCACACACATATACACAGTATGACATTCAAGATAGTTGTTAATTATTTCTTTCTGCCAAGAAATTAAAATAGGCACGTGCATTCGCTAAAAGAGAAGTATAATCTACCCTTTAATTAGTTTCTTAAGTAGCATGTTTCAATAAACATGCCCCAGCAAGATGCTTTGCCATCAACATAAAACAATTTAAAACATTTCGGAAAATGCATATTGAGAAAGAGAATGCAAGAAAGATAATTAAAACCAATTGGGAATGTGGTAGATGTGATTCTGAAAGAGCAATAACCTACAGACAGGAATGGATTCTGTTTAATGAGAGAAATCAAACATGTTTGCTGTCTTTATAACAAATGATAGATAAGAGCTATAGCCAAGGTTTGGACTAGGTCACATATTTTATTAAAAATCCATGTGGCATGATGATCCTTTATGAAAAACAGTTTATTGCTGTGATTTGTAGAAAGGAATATTTTCATTTACTTGAACATTTCCCATCGTGTTCAGGACAAGAAAGTGTTTCTAACAATTTCCTTTTAGTCATTATTTTGGCATTATGATATTTGATTTTTTTAAAAAAACAGCTCAGTAGAGCTGAAGCAATGTAATTTAATGAGATGTGCTATTTATTTGTTTTAGGATAAGTGATTCTGGTTGCCTGTTAAACATCAGCACACCTCATACCGGACATTTGGAAAATGTGACTGATTGTCCAATGTCAAGTCCAAACTCAAAGGATTATTAGATGTGCTACTGTTCTGGAGCAATGTGGCAGCAAATGCACAGATTGGATTATAAAGAATAATTTTCTTGTTCTTCTTCTTTCATTGGTACCACTGGGATCTGTGCAAGAGGGACAAGAAAATCCATGTTCCCACACTGTGTGATGAGCAATGTGCAAGCTGCATGGGTATTAATGAGTATGCATCTCTGTCCTTCATAGAGAAAGTTCATGATGCTCTGGGGATGAAACCAAGCAAAGTTTACAGATCAGCAACTTGTCAGCCCCAACCTCCAGATGAAATTAAATGCAGATAAAACAAATAGAATGTTTTAAGGAAATGGAAATACCAAGTGCTGGAATTTCCTGGCTATATACAGCTGGATTTATTTCAAGCTCTGTGGACATGGGAAAAAGTATGAGCTCATAGTCCCCGTATGGGAAATGTGATGTTGGTAAGGGAAGAAAACAGAGCTATAGTCCCTGTTCTATGGCAACTGCGGGATTATCCATACCAAAGACAAGAAAATAGTCCCAACAAGCATAGCCGTTCAGTCACAGCTTTGAGGAGAACAGGAGCAAGAGTATGTACCCAGTAAGAAATATGGATGAGGTTTTCTGGGACTGCTGGGAGAGAGGAAGAAAATATAGCCATGTGGAAGCCAGCTATGCTATGACCCTTGCCCTGGCTGCGTGTAATTTTCTAATATAGAAGTAGACTATGTGACATACTGATTTTAGTGTGCAGTGAGGGGTCAGCTTGAATTAAAACAGGGATGAAATACTAAAACAGGAAAATATCAGGTCCATGGGTCTGTGACTGCAGCAAGGCAATGTCAGAGAAGGGACAGAAAAAGAACTATTCTAAGCAGTAGTCTGAAGGGACTAAATTTCTGTTATCTCACATTCACACCCAAAATTACTTGATGCTTTTTGCTCTAACCTCTGTGTGTGTGGTTCCTTCATCTGTAAAACAGATGGTCCTCTCACAGGATGTGCCTAACACAGCGTCTTAGGTCTGAGCCGCAGTGTGGTTTTGAAGAGGATCTCCCAGTCATTCCCACTTTCCATGCTTTGGTTTGAGTTCCTGCATTCTTCTGCAGCACACAGGTCAGTTTTCTTTGGGTGAGATTAAACTTAAACTGGAAGTTTGCTCTTCTGGTGCCTCTACCTAATGTTCCACAACTGCTCACAGGTATTCAAAATGTGCTGACAAGATGTAGCAAATCCCCCGCAGTGTGAGCGTTAGGTCATCAGCCCCCTCTCTGCCACACAGACTCACAAACACAGACACAGATTTCTACAAAAGTGATGCTACAAAGTAATGAATTGCAGCAGTGATGAGCAAGAGAAAACTGTATGGGAGGTCATTTCCTTCAGAGCAAGGATTGCATGGTGCAGAGCAAAAGTATCACATGCCAGACACGAGAAGGAAAATAAGTATTGCATAGCTGTTCCTTAAATGGGCAACTTACACTCTCTGTGCACTGACTGAGGTGGGTGTCTTGGAGAGAAATCACATACATTCGTGTAACTAAAGACTATCTGGAGACATACACTGACGAGGTCAAATTAAAGTTGCACAGACCACCTTAATTCTGGCATTTCCTAAGTCTCAAGTGTTTGACTTTACAACCTTAACAATGTTCTTTTAACATAGTTTTTGTATGTGTAATAAATTATATGCCCTTCTCACTTTCAGTGCTCTTCTCACCAGTAATGCTGTTGGACTCTGGTCCTTCGTTAAGAAAACAAATACTGGAAATTATTGCTGTTGTTATTAAAACCAGATGTACTGCTCTCAGTGGCATTTATTTGTATAGTGTCAAACTCTGGAACATTCAATTTCAGGGTAGTTATTGAATAAAACTGAGCAATATAACTGCTAGTGAAATGTGAGTGCTTGAAAGGCCTAAAAGCTGTCTCTTTCCAGGAAAGTTTATGATTTTCATTTCATATGCAAACATTCCCACAAATGACTGTGCAAAAATGACACAGTCACATATTTGTATCAGTATAGAGTAATAAAAAGTAAGAGAGGGTCAAGATTAAAGAATCTGGGCCCAAATGTGTGAGGTACTAAATCTGCCCTGAGGAACATCCTTCTGTCTCATGGGGGGAAAAAAGTGATGTTTGTGGTAAATTCAAAGTGATAAATGTACAGCAAAGACCTTATTCTTGCTTCAACTTATTTCAGATGTCAGGCGTAAGGCACCCTGAAGGACAGCATTTCTCCCCATCTATTGCCAAGGGATGTGCATGCTTCAGCTTTAGAGGTCTAACCTTTGAACATCAAGTAGTAGGTGAGAAACATTCCATCTTGTCTGTTCTGTGCTGTCACTGTTCACCTCGACCTCAATAGAGATTAAATATAGTGCTAAGGGGGGTGGGGAGAAGGAAAAAAAAAGGGAGGTAACCATTAACAAAGTCTTAAAGGAATATTACAGCTTCATATTTAAGTAATTAAAAATTAAGAACTTCCAGAACCAAACAGGATACACTGGCATCAACTAAGTACTCTTTCAAGACATTTTAGTATGAACTTTCAGTTCATGATTGTCTTACAACTTTCCTACAGGATTCCTACCTGAGTTAATGCACGTGGTGTGTCATGTTCTGTGAGTTATCAGGGCTGTGCTTCTAATTAAGCTATGTTAAAGGGTTAATCTGCAGCTGTAACTGCAGTCAGGGAATGCCTATGTCCTGGGTGTGCAACACAAAAGTCTAAAAGCTCTATAAATTAATCCATCGGCTTCTCAGATTGGATGACTTGTCTTGTAGAGTTTAGGATTTAAATCACTTAGATGACATCTCCACAAGCCTGGATATCAGTATGCTTTCATCTCTGAGAGCTGTCAAGAAAATCCATTTATTAGCAGTTGTCCCTCCCTTATGCACTGTAGTAAGAATGGTGCAGTAAAACCAGTTGAAAGATTAAGCACTCGTGTAAGCCATGTGGAAAGGTAAATGCAAAGTAACATAATTCCATGCTCTGCATGAAGAGTGAAAACTGTTTACTAAGAGCTTTTGCCACTTAAACACTTCTCTTGCAAAGGTATTTTGCATTGTAACTCCGTAAAAGCCTCAGTCTCATGCAGTGCACTCATCTGCTCAGGATCTGTTGTTTTAAATAAATTATATATATATATATAAGGGAAGGCTGAACAAAGCATTATATTTATGGATAAGCATCTTTTCAGTTAATGTATGTCAGCCATTACTACTAAATTAGTCCCAACTTCATTATTCTTGAAACCTTGAATTCCTGAATACCTTCTACTCATTTTCACAGACTCTGCAGTTTCTGGCCAGGGCACTGCTAATCAGTCTAATCATCTAATACTTGCCTTAGTTTATCAGCCTTCCATCTCATTCAGGAGAGCAAGGGCAACCTATTGATTAACTTATTTCCATCCTCCTGACATTCCTTGGATTTCTTGCAGCAGAGAACAGACACCCCCCTCAGAAACCAATTTGGAATTTAAACAAGACTTCAGAGAGAGATGAGCTCAAAACAGCATGGACTTTTACTGGTAAGCTAATCCCTCAATACTTCTGACAACTGTAGAGAGGAGGCAACATCTGAAACAGGGAACAGTGGCCAGTTATTTATTGAAGTAAAATGCAATCCATTTCAAAAAGGATTTTACTGTAACCTAAAATGTCCATCTGTTGGAAGGTTTGAAGGAAGAAAGGGAAAAAAAAAAAAGCTTTTTGAGTGCAGCTGTAAGGAAAATATGCCCTGTTAATTTATGAAGTTTTTGATTTTATTGTGATTAATCAGACTTATTCTACATATATAATGTATGTCCTAAAATCACAGTATAGGGGAAAAGTTTTTAATAAAAACCAGTGATTTTTGCGATTTTTTTTTATTAGTATTGCAAAAGGATACTATTTTTACTGCAATATGCAACCATGCCAATGGAAAATAGTGAGAAGAAAAAATATATTGTCTGGCACTGGTTGCCATAGTAACAAGCTGAAGTTCAAGGAGAAATGGAGAATCTGAATTCTGTGGCAAGGTAATGAATTTAGCATCTACAATAACAGAAATGGATTTTCTGTCACAGCCTGTAAATCAACCACAGGAAACCAACATGCAGGAGACATTTTGGAATGCTTTATATCTGCTTCAAATGTATGAAAAGTGTATCAAAATTAACTCTAAGGGCTTTGTCTTCCAGGACCTTGCCTTTCTTTCTGTTCAGACCAACAGACTTAAAAAGAAGCTGATGTTTGTTATTAAGGCAAAGGCAAAAGCCTTGCCATTTTCTCAGTAAGCCCCCTGAAGTTAGTGAACACCCTCCCTGGGAAAGCTGCTTTAACACACTCACTTTCCACAATGCACCCAGGTCCCAAAAGTCAGACATAAGTCCAACTGTACAAGCCAGCTTTTGAGATACTTTCCAAGATGTCTTGTTGTACAAATACATGATGCAGGTGAACAAAGGGAGTGAACATGAAAATACTTGAGGGATGCAGCTCAGCTTAGAGTAATGTCGGTCTGCCCTGGAAAACCCAGCAGAGAGCAGCTGTATGGCGTGAGGTGAGATGCCGTGGGGCCTCTGTCACTCCCAGCAAAGGGAGGGATGAGTCTGGACTCTGAGCTTATGTCTCATGACCACTGCCTGCAGAAAGGCTGCATATGGCTTCAGACTGCCTACAGAAGTCTCAGAAGGGATTTGGGGGAATGATGTCCATGCCTCAGTTAAATGTCTAATCTGTTTTCCTGCTTTTTCAACCTCTTTCTAATGGCTTGTTGATCTCCAGGATGGCCTTGTCTTTGGCCACAATAATTACGCCTCAGCAATCCAGACAGTATCAGGAAGAAATGTATAGGGGAAAAAAAGGTCTCACAACAGCGGGACCCAGCTAACATTCTTCATGCTCTCTGTGCCTTTAAAAACACGAAAAATAAATAGCTTCCCTTTCTACCTCTTATCCTGGAGCAGATGGAACACACCCTGGGGAAAGGGAAGAAGAAATTCTCTTAAATAAAAAGAATTATAACAATGCGCTACAGTTAATTATCTGTAATGGGCTTCATTCCCAGTAAATCGCACCCATGTAACTCAGATGCAATTCTTCCAAAGTCAGTGAAGATAAAGCAGTGTGAAATCACCTTGAGCAGAGAATACAGTTTAAAAAAGAAAAGAAAAAAAGAAAAAACCTACTCTATAATAAATAAAGTAAAAGAAGATATTAGAACAAAGAAAAAGTGATATTTTATTTTGATGTCTTCTGCATAAGACAAAGGAATGTACTCCTTTTACTGCACCACAGTACACAGATCCTGTTACTGTAGAGGGTGCATATGGAAGATCAATTATCTCTATATATTCTCTTTGATTACCACCCATACAACTGAATACTAACTAAACATGAAATAACAGTTTAGGAGTTAAAATGTTTCAGAGAATTACATGTAAATTGCTGATCTTTATTAATTCTTGTTAAAATTCTCCTTTGCTTCTACAGAAAAATCATAACCATGGGCAGCATGAATTTCCCTTGATGTGCATTTGTAACTTTCTTGGAACAAAATACAATTTTTTTAAATGAAATTGAAACTAAATTAAAATATCTAATATCAGAGCTAATTTTTAAGATTGACTATTATTGCTTTTTTCACTTAGATATCAAATTCCAGAGGGTAAGCCCATTTTTCACCATCTATTAGAAAACAAACAATATTTTTGTTCTAACTGCCCCAAGTTTTGTTCTGTTTCTCCAGATTCCTGTTCCACTACAACTGCAAAAATGTTAGGCATAGGTTTAATGTAAGTGGGCCTCCCAATTCACCTTAAATCTATCGGTGAAAATCTTCAACTAATATTTAGATATTGGAAGTCATGAGATTAATTGTATATGGTTTCAAGACTTCTTGTGATCTGTCACCATTTGGAAAAGGAGAGAGGAAACACAAAAATACACATTTCAAAAGCACTTCTGTGCTGGTTTGGACATCTGTAGAATTAAAGACATGCTAAATCTCATAGCCACACTTACACTTTTTTGCTCTTCTGAGAGAAATCTCTCAAAAACTTCAGACCCCCTGTCCTTTTATAAACATATCTGGTTTTAGGCAGTTACAGTGTCCCACAATTTTGCAGATTTTTTTTTCTGAAACTGTAAGTAAATATGAAGAGAGTAGAAAATCATTATTTCAATTACTACTCCTGCCATGAGGATAAGGCTCTGTCTGACAAACAGTGCATGACTTCCATTCACATAAACTTCTCTTGGAGTGGAAAACAATGAATCAATACACATAAAGGCACTTTTGATTGTAATTGAAGCAATAAAATATTAATTACCAATTAATTCTGTTCAGTCTTTCTTGCTGTCTTCTCACCCATGAAGCACAGTAATAAACCCATTTGTATTAGGATAAAAAAAACAATCAGGTACTTTTTTTTTTTTTTTTGCCAAGTGACTTTTCTGCAAGAGCTATCCTTGATTCCAGTAACAGTGTGACTGTGCAAATTGTCATAGATAACTGCTGGAGCAGTCAGAGGGGTGGGAACATGTGCGGCATTGTCACCAAACCCTCTGTCATATCAAATCACAGCCTCAGGCAAAAGAGTGGCAGATCTGATTGGGGACCCAGCTCGCTCTCATCAGGGATGAGATTTCCAAGAAGTGTGGAGGTGTGTACATGACTTTCTCCAATAGCTTTGCAAATTGAACCCAGGATATTCCTTTCATATATGTAATAATAAAAAAGAAAGCATGTTCAGCTCTTTTGGGCTGGGATTTTTTCTTTTAATTATGCACATTCTGGTCAGTCTTAGTGAAAGATTTTCTCTTTTATTTTTGCTTCCGTCACCAAAAATCTTTGTTTACAGTATCAAAAATATATATGAACCCTTCTCTGAGAAATCTGTCTTTGACTATCTCTGTGACAGTTTCTACAGCTCATTAATTTTTCTGTGCAAACACATCTGTGAGCACAAACTATTCTCCCTCCCCATAAGCTCTCTTCAGAAAGCAGGGGAGAAGAGACTTACAGTAGAAGGACTTATTGCATGAATGATTTGCCCCTATTTATAGTCTGCAGAAATATAATCTGCATGTTTATGCTGTCCTCATTCACCTGAGAAATCTTCCTTTGTGCTAATAATTCCATTGAAGTAATTACTGTTTGAGGAGCCAAAGTGTGTTATGTAGCCAATTGCCTTCACAAGCCATAATGCACAGCTGCAAAGCTCCAGGAGACCACTGAAAGGCATCCTGAAACTTCACGGTAGTGGCAGGAGGGAGAAGGAGGACACCTGGCCCTTCTGGCATTCACCTAGAACTGCATGGTTATGTGCAGAGAGTGAGAAAGGGAGGAGAGACACAGTTATAGTCAGTCTGGTTATTCTTCCATTTAATCTTTAATTACCTCAAAGAGATTTTTGTGATTTGGTAATTTTTTAGCTGTTGGAGATGACAGGGTAGCCAGGAGTTATCAGTTCTCTGGATTCTGTAATGGATGCCACACTGCAATTCTGCTTTCCTTGCTCCTTCCCAGGGCTCATTCCTGGCCCTTTCCCTTTGAAAGGAGTCTTCCTTGCAAAAGGACCAGTTTAGCTGACTTTCCATAAAGACTGTTCTCATTACCCAAACTAGTTCAGGCAGAGGTAGCTCAGCTGCACGCAGCACCCAACACTGTGATGTGCTGCAGGAATCGGTGTTGCTTCTGAAGACCTGAAAGCTATTCAAGTTTCTTCCTGGCATTCTTAGAACTTTGTTCCACAAATCCCTTCTAAAAGAGTCTGTCCACATCAAGGGTTACACAGAGCTAGGGTAACATAACTGAATCTTACAATAAGCTTTAACTTCCTACTTCCTGAAGTATCAACAATCATATGTAATTCAATAAGAAAACAGATCTCTGACGAGGTTCTGTCTGTAGCACACACTTTATGGGGCAAACACTTGTAGAAAGGCCATTTGACACACTATACCCAAAAGTATCAATAAACATCAGTCCAGAGACCTCTGCCCAGAAAGCAGCATTGACAAAATCTTTCACAAAAAGCCAGAGGAAGCCATGTAGTGAACAGATCGTTTACGTCAAATGATTCAACCATTATCTTACTTGAGAAAGAAGGCAGTATCCAGGATGTTTCAATCTCTGCTTGACATGAAAGGCAAGAGGTACTAGTTTAAATCTAGCAGTGTAAATCTGGAGGGCTTCTGCTTGCTTAGTGCCTTAGAGACTAATGGAATGCAGCTGTTACCATGTTCTAGGGAGCCCTGGGCAGAGATCAGAGAGCATGTACAGTCCCACCAGTACAGATGTTGTGTGCAGTCAGTGGAAATTCAGTCAAATACTTGTAATTGCTTAAGTAATTAAGGCTCATTACTGAAAGTAAACATAACTGCCAAAGTTAGTGCTCCTGAAGGAGTAAGTGGCATTCCTCATTTATTCACACTGGAACCAGAGGAGATCATTAGGACACAAACTCTGGGCTGACAGGCAAGGAGTACTTTAATGAGGAAATAGTTACAAGAGGTGTTAATATGTTTATATATGTAAATTGTGAAAATTTGAAAAAATAATACTGGAAGTGGAATGNAATGCACTGATTCTGTAAAGTAACATAAAGAGTCCCACTGGACTGCCCGCTCATGCTGCATGTCTAACATACTAAAGTGGAGTGCAGGGAAAGAAGTCTGACAGATCTACATCAGGCACTGAGCAGCAGGAAGCTGGGCTGCCAATTTCAAAAATGTGAATTGATACAATCCAATATCACAGCTTCAGAAGTGACCTCAAAGTAGTTAATCTCAAAATGTTTTTACTGTTAAGCCAAAACTTCTAGCTCTTTAGGCAGCCCCACTGCTGCCAAGTGAAAAAAGGGGTAGTAGATAGGATTTTTTCCATGTACCATTGGTTTCATTTGGGAAATTGTGTTTCCATGAAAGCAAAACAAAATAGCTTTTTAGGTTCAGCATCTGCTCTGGATCAAGAAGCTAAATTTAATCAGCACAGGTAGAGGTAAAGCAGTATATGTACACCTATATATAGCCTCATATAGGTACACATATGAGCACCTATAGATTTGTATACATGTACATGATCAAATGATATACAGAGAGAAGACTTTGTAGATACACACACACCTCCACCTGTGTCTATCTGTACAATTATACCTATAAATGCTTATATCCACATCTACACTTTATGTTATATGCATAGATGCCTGTGTATGAAGGGGTGTGTATAGTTATGTATACAATGTGAGGTACACTTCTAAGTTCCTGTTGTGGTCACTGGAGTAAGGACAGGTGCCTGAACACAGCTGTCCACAACAACCTGAGATACCCTCTGCTCTCCAAGGGAGCCACACAGGTCTGGCACATGTGACACGGGTCCAGGAGATTCAGGGCTTTGTGAATTGATCCTTCTGGAGGTCATGGATGATGATTTGGACAAGTTCTAAATTGTATTACATGCATAGGTTTAGACAACTAAAACCAGCTCCCAGCCAATGCCTTCTCCAAAGCTGCTCAGCTGACCACAGAGTGAGCATCATTTGTTCCCCTGAGGAGCTCTCAAAGCTCCGTGGACTGTCCTGACTAAATTGCCATTGACTGGTGAGGAAGCTTAGGCAGCCAGCACACATATTCACACCTGGATGAGAACAGAAATGTTTAGCAGTTCTAACCTCAAACTGAATCCCAGCTGTTAATGCAGATGCATGAATTCTCTCATAAATTTAACTTGGAAAGAGTTGTAGTTGTTTGCTCATGACATTGAAAGCACATAGTGGAGTGCAGACTACTTCAGCTCTGCAAAAACTCTGCCTGTTACAGCTGTAAGTGGAAAAACAATTTGAGGTATTTTTACATGTTTTTCAGAGATGGGCCAGCTGTATACCTTGACTGATTTATGTTTACCTATTGCAACATGCAGGCAAAAGGCAATCAGCTTGTCACAGCTAAATTTATCCCACTATTGCCCTGTTCTGGATTACTGCTTTTTCACAGCTGAGTACTTCTACTATGCCTCAGAGAGAAGAACCATTTTCATTTCTGAGAGAAAATGAAGTGTTTTCTCAACACTTTGTTTATGGCAGTCTATAACATTGTTGACATTTTTGTATTGAATATTTTATTGTATTCAAATTCCTTCTCAACCTCAGAAAGCTCTCTTTAAAAACAAGGAAAATTCAGCTGAAATTGGGCCATCCAAACTATTTATTAAATTTGCCGCTTAGCATTTGGTGTGCTTAAAGCTCTAACATAGTTCAGAGATGTGTTGCCCCTACATAACCTGGAAATACAGAGTTGCTTTGGCAGCTGTTCCACGAAGAAATCCCCAATGCACCAGAGGCTGGACTGATCACAGTGGCTGCATAACACACCTCTACTGGGAGGCAGGAATTCCTATTGCTACAATCTCTCTGTTGTATCTCTGAAATAAGTCTCACTGTCAGGCTCAGGGAATGAGACATTTCCTTTCTGTGCACAGTCATTTTCCTACTTTCATATTAAAAGAGCTGCAATCTCTACTTTATCCAAAAAAGGAAACTTCAAAAATCACAGATTCTCCATGTGACTAAGACGAATCTGGTTTCATGATTCAGCAATGTACATTTTGCACTTGCTGGTAGACTTCGTCAAATACCTTCACAGGCTTGAGTTTTACCTGCTAAGATGTTTCCTTTTGCACTGCTCTAACAAAGTGGTTCATTGGTTCTGATATTGATCTTGGTTTGTGTCTGCTGATGCTTTGAAAATGCATTTGTAAAGACATAGACTCAATTAAGAATTAATAGTTATTCAGGAGAAATAAAAGGAGCTCTAACATGCTATATTTTGCAAGGTAACATACTGAGGAGAAATGCTGTGTGCTTGTTGACAGCTTTGCAAAGCTAATGTCAGCATCAGAGTCACACCTGGAAGCCTGCCCAAATCCACCAGGAGACGAGTCATAATCTCGGTGGCACCTGTGGATAAGAAACACATGAGCCATTAATTTAGCAAAGCAGGATGTTTTCATTTACTGTTTGTCAGGTCTACAGTTCAGCATCACAGAGATGAGAATTAGGGGTGAGGCAATCTGAGTGAGGAGAGTATCTACCCACACCAGCCTATCTAAAGTGCCTGCTGACCTGTGAGAGATCTTTCAGAGCGAATGATAACAGATTAGTAGTTCTTCTTTCCCAGCCACTCTCTTAGCTGCCAGCTGAATTCCTTTGGATTCTGGTAACTGCAAACCTGAGGAAATTTTCCACTGTAAAAGCAGACTGGAACAGATAGCTTGCTTGAAATACTGGATCACCTCAATGGCTCTGCAACAAATAAAAGATTAAATAAGTGCATTAATAATGCATTATCCCTTTCTTGGATGCTATTTCAGCTTTTTAATAATAGTTATATAAAATAAAAACCAAACCAAACAAATTATTGCCCTTCTTTGCTTGAATAAGAGGATAAGAGAATCATAGAATCATAGAATGATTTGGGGTGGAAGGGGTCCCAGAACACCATCTATTTCCCCCTGCCATGGGCAGGGACATCTTCTACTAGACCAGGTTGCTCAGACCCCCAGTCAATTTGGCCTTGAACACATTCAGGGATGGGGCATCCACAGTTTCTCTGGGCAACCTTTTCCAGTGCCTCGCAATCCTCAGAACAAAGATTTTTTTTCCCTAATATCTAAACTAAACCTATGCACTTTCAATTTGAAGCTATTCCCCCTTGCAAGTGATCACCAAAGCACAAGGGGAAAGTGATTAAAAGCCATTTAATCAGATCTTTCAGCATTTTTTGTAAGTGCACAGTTCCTCAGAAAACCACAATTTTTCAAATTAATCACGCTGAATTTAGATATTCTCTAAGAAGAGCAGTAGATGTGAGGGAGGGTGACATAATCTTGTTTTACCACTCAGCCAGGGCCTCAGTGCCAAGTGCTGCAGACAAGGACTGATTGAAACCCAGGTTAGCAAAGGGCTTTGGGACTGCAAACCATCTAACACAACATATGCCATACTCACAGATCCTGTAAAAACACTTCATGTATTAAAATAGTGTCTGCTCCCTCCCTGTCCAACTATCTGGTCATTTTTAATTTATAATGAAGGATGGCCTTACAATCCAGTGAATTCAGGTCATAACTCAGAGCACAGATTTTAAAGCATTCAGGTTACTATGCTCAAGAAATGGGCCTTGTTTTAGAAGGAAAATATAAAAAATGGACAAGAAAGTGTCTCATTCTTTATTTGGTCCTTTTAGTCTGACAGGACTTGTAAGAAACTCTCTAGTAAGGTGGCAGGTGTTGAAGAGAAAGCATGGATACCTGCCCTTGCCAAGCCTGGTGAGTTACAGAACATCAACTTGCTTCCCTTTCATGCTTCATTTGTTTTCTCTGCACCCACTGAGAAATCTTAAAAGATAAAAATCACACCTAATTATTTTTAAATTATTATTTTCCTTTCCATTTTTCAAAAAAAGTTATGAGAGCTATTTTTTTAGGTTTGGATTCTAGCAATACAATAATTCTATGTAAAGATTCTCATGTCCAAACTATGAAAGGATTGTAAAAGATCATATCTCACTGACTTCAGTGGAAGTTCAGATACCATACAGCTCCAAAGGTTTGGGGCTTTTTCTCTGCACTCCCTTTATATTTGCCTGCCTCTGCCCTGAAGCTGCTTCAGAGACAGGAAAAGCAGCACAAAACCTTGGAGCCCTTTCAGGAAGTGGAAAGCACAGGCATCCAAGAGAATGCACCATATCCTCAAATCACAGGGCCTCAGCACTGCCCCTGACCCATCTGCACGTCCCTCCTTATAGCCTTGTTCCCAAGCATCTCCTCTGGGAACCATACTCCTGCTGGCTGACTTAGTTTGCAGCTGCAGAACCTCAGCCCTGGGAAGGGGTTTTGGTGAGTTACCAGCTGCTGGGCTTTCCTGTTGTTAATTCTCAGGGCAGCCAAGAGTCTGTCAACAATGATCTGAGATGAATAGTCCATAAACATCATCTGTCCTCCATAGTAATGTCCTTCTCCAACATGGAATACCCAGGGAAGAACAGATAGGATGGAGCAGTAGGAGGCATATTCAAGGAAACCAAGAGCATGAGATAGGCTCAGTCCCAGGGTAAGTTTGTAAAATTTAGATGGTTGAGTTCCATTCCACATGCCCTGCAGGTAGGTCTGTGCCTCACACACAGCACAGTCCTGGAGCTTCCCTTTGGATCAATACAGTGGATGTGATCCCCTGGCCCACTGTGCTTTGAAGCTGGGGCTCACAGAGCCAGGGAGTCACTGATTTTCAAAGCTGTTAAGGATGACCCACCTCACACGTCTCCCCATCAGGTGACACGTTCCCCTTCCACCCACTTCCACTCTCATATGCCCAGACCTCCTCCTGTCTTCCAAACCATATCCTGCCAGCACAGTGAGAGGCATAGGATAAAAAGTCTTTGAGTGATCTGCCTGGGAATTCAGATTTCTAATATTTTTTTTTTTTTT
>VYZT01037151.1:0-14601 GCA_013400735.1 Pomatostomus ruficeps
TGCTGAGTACCAGCAGAGTCCTTCCCTTTCCTCATTCCCATTCATTAATAGAGGAAGAAATTATTTTCTAGGTGTGTGAGACATACCCAGACTGAGAAAAAAAACTGGGAATCATTCTGTCTCCTGTTTTTTTCAGGGAAGGAGTCCTGTGCAGCAGCTTTGCAGTGCCAGTGCTGCAGTGTCACACAGCAGCTGCTCCTTCAGTGACTAAACTGCCGTTTTAAACCTCTGGAGTTGTATTTTTAGCATTTTTTCTGTAGATCTTCCATGCCCCTGCCAGCCCAGCTGGGGCACCATCACACCTGCACCTGCTGGAAGCTTTTCGCCCAGCAAAGGGATGTTCAGAAGTGGTGAGGGTGAGGAAAAGCCTTTCCCCTGAGCAGTGAAGCAGTGATTATGCTTTGTGTCTCCTTCAGACCTTATTTTCTGCTAATTGTGGCTTAATATATGCACAGCAGGCCTCTCATTTCGATGGCAGCTTCCAGCCTGGCAGCCCATTCAGCCCCTGCCATGCTGGCAATCACTTTAGGGGTCTTTCTGTTGACTGAGGCAGGGCAGGGTTTGCACAGGAGCTGGGACGGAGGAGCGTCTGTCCCCAGCAGGACACGGGGGGGTCAGCAGAGGAGAGCAGCTCCCAGCTCAGCTGCTGGTGACATCTTCCCCTGGATGAGGAGGGATTGATCTCTTCTCCCAGGTCACAAGTGACAGGACAAGGGGGAAAGGCCTCAACTTGCAACAGGGGAGGTTTAGGTGGATATCAGGGAAAAATTCTTCACTGAAATGGTTGTCCAGCCCTGGCACAGCTGCCCAGGGCAGTGGTGGAGTCCCCATCCCTGGAAGGATTTAAAATCTGTGTGGATGTGGCACTTGGGGACATGGGGCAGTGGTGCCCTTGGCAGCGCTGGGGTCTCGATGATCTCAGAGGTCTTTCCCAACCTGAATGATTCTGTGATTCCATGGTGCTGAGGCTGTGCCAAGTCAGCGCTTCTCCACAAGCTCCCCAGCTCCTGAGCTGCAATGGAAATGTTGTCCCTGTGAGCATCTGAGAAGAAGTGGGAATTATTTTGTCTTTTTTACACCTGCCTCTTATTTTTCCAGAGTAGAAAAACCTGCGTGAATGGCACAAAACACTGCCGGGGCTGGCCACGAGATGGTACTGCAAGACAAGAATTCCTGTTGGGAACGCTCTGCTCATGGAATCACGGAACGGGTAAGGTTGGGAAAGATCTCTGAGATCTCAGACCGTCCCCCAGCACTAACCCACGTCCCCGAGTGCCACAGCCACAGGTCCTTTAAATTCCTCCAGAGATGGTGANCTCCAGAAACGGTCACTCCACTGCCCTGGCCAGGCTGCTCCACACTTGACAACCCCTTCAGTGAAGGAACTTTTCCCAATATCCAACCTAAACCTCCCCTGAAGCAAACTGAGGCCGTGTCCTCTGCTCCTATCAAATCCCCCCTCAGCTGTGAGAGGGGGATCAAGCAGGGATGACTTCTCATGACACTGCTGTGCCTTGCCTTAAACAAAAGAACATTTGGCTTAGTTGGAAAATGGATATTTCTTGGTAAAAAGACACATTCAGAACTTCAACAACTTCACCGTTTGCCCTCAGTTTGCTGAGCTGAAGCCCAGGGCCTGTGGCCTGGACTCGGGAGACAACACCACCCCTGCTCCATGTCAGCCAGAGCCTGTTTTCCTCCCCAGGAGATCCTTTGTTTTCCTTGTACTTCTTCCAGACAGCCAAGATGCTTGGCCCGAACACCCAAGGTCTTACAGAAAACACATTTCACATTCTCCTGCAGTAGCGGCAAGAACATTTGGAAGCGACCCTTTCCTCAGTGGCTCTGCACTCAGGAAAGCTGCAGCTTTGATTAGTTTTGTTCAGCAGAGATAAGAGCAAAAGCCCAGTAGGAGACACGGATTTTCTGAGGTCTTTGCAAGGAGCCACTGCTATGTTTTGGCACAAAACACGAAAAATGAAAATATATTGTCTTGGTACTAATTTCAGCTGCTGGGCAAATTGCTCTTTGGGGGGATGGAGGTCACCTCAGTGCTACAGAAACTAATAACAATAAAATTGAGCTTTTCACAGCTGGAATTGTCAGCAGAAAGGTAAAGGGAACTGGAAGAACTTGGGTGAGCCTTGTCCTGTGTAGAGATTTGCTGTGAAGCCTCTGTGGTATCCTGGCTGCTCTGTGGCTGAGGAGGAGGGGCTCAGACACCCAGAACTGCCACATCACCTGAGAAAATGCAAGTTTATTTCATTCTGAGCCACCAGATCAATTTTATTTTTACAGCCTGAACTGGGGAGTGATATCCTTACCTCCAAAATGCCTTCTTGACAAATATTTGCCGCCGTTGGATTCTTAGTGATGCCCCAAGCCAGCAGCAGAAGGCTGCAATGTGTTACAAGCAGGAGATCCTGGTTTGGGGCTCATGGAGGAGATGGAGATATAAAAACAACCTCATTGAAGATTTCACTTTCAGAAGGACAAAACGTGAGTGTGTGAGCAGTTTAGTGCTCGAGGTAATGATAATGACAATTGCATTCATTAGCATTTAAGGCTGGTAAAACAATGTCATCAGAGCATGGCTGTAGCTGACAACTAAATGGAAATATCTGCCCGTGGCAGAGCAGGTTAGGAAACATCTGTACGCAGTTATCCTGACCACACAGTGCTGATCCCAGATCAGAGCACAGCTGGGGGAAATCTTTACTGTAAATAAGTTGTTGATTAATTTTTTTTACATCTGCAAACGATGGCAAATTCATCCTGATTCTCTGTTTCATGGTCCCACGATACTTTTTGTTTGTGCTGCTAAAATAGTTCGTTCTCAGCTCTCCAACCGTTTTCGGTCTGTGAGCATTTCTGAACTAGAACTAATCTGTTCTGGTTGTCGAGAATACTTCACTAAATTACTTATTTTAGGCTTTTTCAAACCCCAGACTGAATCCTTTTTTTAAACAGCACATTACCAGTTGGCAGAGAACCTAGGAACGGTCTTCTGTTGCAAAACATCTCACATGTCACCAATCATATTCCCGTGTGAAATGCTCAGGATTCATCGAGTTTTCAGCATTAATTCTCAGTTTAGAAACACACAGAGTGAATAATACGTCCCCACAGAGGGGGACAGGGAAGAGTTATCTTTAATATTTGTAAATGTACTTCTGAATACTTGTTGAGCCCGTGAGAGGAAACGATCAAGAGGCAGCATTTATATTTTTCTCTTTAAAAAGTCCTTCTCTTAGGTGGGATTTCCACGTGCAGGAGGCTGAAGAGTGTAGCTGACAGTGACCTCACCAGGTGTGTTTGAAATCAAATACGGAATTGCTGCACATCTATAGAAAAATCTGATCATTTGAGTCAAATAAAAACTTTCAGGTAGTTCAGAGTTTCTCTATAATGTTCAATTATTTTTTCCCCCCCCTCAAGTCTGCATATCTCAACCTCTTTAACCAGATATAGAAGTTTTTCCTGAAGAGGAGAACACATCACATGCACCTCATTCCTCAGGTACCACATCCTTTCTGTGAGGTACTGAGCCTTTTATGATTTATGATTTTAATAACAAAACTCCCTATGGCTTTTAAAATGCATATTTCTTCACAATGGAGAAAAGCAATCCTGTAGAATTTGGCATAAATATCCATACAAACTCTCCATGGCCAGGAATGGGCTTTTAATAAATCCCTTTCACACTGGGAAAATGTCTGAGAGATGAGAATAAATTATACATATTCATACTTACATCAACAAAATACGGAAAGCAACGAATTTGTTATGCTAAACACCAAATTGGCCTGCTTGGATTTCAGCCATCCATTCTTACCTGGATTATAAAACCTTCTTTTACAAGAACTGTGGCTGGGAAGGTCCATTTATCTTGAAGACATAAATGAGACTTGGAAATTTATGTGAATGCACTTATTCTTTATCTTATTTTCAGAATTAAGGAATCTGTGAATGACCACCATTTGTAAACAGGCTGACAAAGAGAAAGAGAATTTTAGGTTGGATTCAATTAAAAATTTTAATGACTAAATGACATTGATTGATTGAAAAAAAACGAGTGAATAACATATATGGAAAATGAGATTATAAGTGTAATTGTAGGAAACTGATGCTGAGTCTTGTGTTGCAGCATCTCAGAGAAGGTTAAACTCCCACACCCCTGTGGCAGAGTGTGAGCCATCATCTGTGTCCTGATGCTTGTCCACTCCTTTGCTGGGGTGAAAGGAGTTGCAATAAACTGATTAAAGCAAGATCTTTTCCATTCTCCCAAGGAAAACGGGGTAGAGCTGTTGAGACGTGTGCTGACTGAAGGTGAGGCTCTCAGCTCACCCGCCGGCTGCTCTTTGGAATGGGAAACGAACGTAAATATCCACGCACAAAAATAGAATTTAAAAAAATAAAAACTCCTTTAAGCACTGTAGTCGCGGCACGAAATTTACACGTTATGTCCTCTTCCATAAAAAAGCGTCATCCAAAAGAACTTGTGCCAGTTTTGTGTTAAAAGGCCGGTAGAAGTCTCGTAAAATGGCCTTGGTGGTCGGCAGCATCGGGCCCAGGCTTCTGTCTTCAGGTCTCCGGGTGTTTGACGCAGGACTCTTGGTAATCAGAGCTTCTTGTTTCTCACTCAGAGGTCCTGTGGAAAAAAAAGAATATTATCTTCAAATATTTCCCCAAAATATTCCCATCCTAAAGAAATCTAATGGCTAAATCAGAAGGTTTGCCATAGGGAGAAAAATGTAATTTTCGTTAGCAGCCTCGATGTTTCAGAATATTGAATACAGGCTTGGATGAGTAAAATAAATCACTGCTGGTAAATATGGAAATAATAGGTTTTCCTCTGCCATTAATTAATCATCTCTGTAAAAAGCAGCATAAATCACTGAGGAAAATACCTGTTTTCACAAAAAACCAGTGATTGAACACCACTTCCCAACCATTTTGGAGCTGCAGTTATTTCATGCTGCTGTTTCATTTCACGGTGTGAGGTGACTGATACCAACAGAAACCCTTCAAGCTTCACTCAGCACTCCAAAATTTGTTTATTTTGGAGGCTGGCAGTGGGATTAAAGGGCTCACAGGTGTCGAGATGCCCCCACTTGGGCATTAAATCTGCACAGCAAGATAAAAATCCATGGAGTTTTCCAGCCCAAACCACACTCAGGAAGCAGATGCCAAGCTTTTCATCTGCTCAGTCTGCTACTTCCAAGCTCTCTCATCATCTAGACCAATCTTTGGACCAGACAGGCGATTTTTCAGCCACATTTTCCTTCTCTTGCTACTGTCAAATCAACATTGGGCAACGTTTTGTCTGCCGGCGCTTCTCCGAGGATTAGCAACAGATGTCTCGATCAACACAGCAAAAACACCATTCCCCCCTCTCCTCGGCTGCAAACACAACCTTTCACCAGCCTCAGATCTGGGTTCTGGGCTGGAGGCTCCTCACTTGGGTAAAATTGTGTGGGATAACTCTGCATCTCTGCAAGCCCGTGGCAAACAAGCCCTGAGTGCCTCAGAAGCAGGGTTGGCTTCCATGCAGGAAGATAAATCCCTGCACACTGAGTGGTCTGGATTTGGTTTTTCTTTTTCTTTATATCGTCTAAGATCTTCTAACAGCAGGCATTTGAGAATTTAATTTTGCTTGACTCCAGGCAATGAGATTAATGCATCCTTCAAGCCAGGTTCCTTTACTTCTCTGGTTTTTTCTCTTAATAAAGCAAAAACAAAGTGGAAGAAGAAGGATAATAATGATTTTGCACTCTTAAACCAGCCAGCAAGCACCTACCCAGCTCCAGGAACTGGAACACCATGTGCATGGTGTACCTCATGTTTGATGCATGGTCCTCCAGGCGAAGAACAAGGATCTGATCTTTGTTAAAAACCGTCAGCCAGTCCAGGAGATACACAACATAGAGCCCGACCTGCAGCCTCACCTGCGAGCACAAAAAAAACCCCAAATAATTCACTTCACAACACTTCTAGATGTAAAAAACCAACTTGCCGCTGTCTTCTGGGCAAAAATCCCCAAAACGTGCTTTTGAGGAATGGCAAAAAGAAAACCTGTGAACATTTTTCAATCTTTCTCTTGTTTTTTGAAGGAAATCTTTGCAAATGGCTTTTCTACAGGTGAGAGATGCTGTTTTACCAAAGGGCTGGGCTGTGCACTTGCTGACTTGGACCTTAAAGACATTAAAGGTCTTTCCAGCCTAAATGATTCCATCATTATCAGCTGCACCAGGTCCCGCTGCCACGAGCAGGACAAACATTCGGACTCGCTGTCAGGTATCAGATTTGGGTGCATTTTCCTGCAAACTCTGATTGCAATGATTAGATTGGAATCTCAGCTGCAGCAGCAGTGAGGGTGCCCTGAGTACAAAGAGAGAGCCAGACTGTCAGACCAGCAAGGGGGAAAGGCAGATTTTCAGCCTCTCCTGCCCTAATCTCTGTTTTTCTTCCCTCCTCGATTTTACATAACAAGTTGAAACATGAAAAGGGTAGCCTGGTGCTCTTGAAAAGTCCAGCCTCCAACTGTGCTGATAAATATTTTTCTAAATCCCTTCAGGCTCAGAGGAGAGGGACACGAATCCCAAGTCTTAAGCATCTTTCATAAAAGAGACTTAACATCTTCAGCTGGCATTACCACAGAGCCGGTGAAGCCAGACAACAGCCTCTTCACTTCTGACACTGCCCCGTGACCTACACTGATGCCCAAATTCCTCTAAAAAAGCCAAATTTTGAATTATTGCTAAATTCTTGTTATCCTGTGTGATACTGGTATGTGTCTCTGGCTGCTTATGAGCCTCCATATTTAGCAGAGTTCTTTATAGATGTGCAGCACCAGAATCTGGAACCTCTGATTAAAACATCAGGCTCAGATGGGATAATGCTGGCACGGCAGCACCCAAACCCTCAGTCAGTGCCTCGTTCCACTCAGCACCCGGGCAAACTTGGGGTTTAATGTTTCTTTTCTTACTCCAGGCTCCTGTAAATGGTCTCTCCATCTTCCCTGTCCACTCCCTCAGGTGCTGGAAAGCCACAGCTGGGATCACCCTGCTCGCTGAGCCTTTCTCTCTGGGTAAGGTTCTTTCCCCTGATCCCGAGTGCCAAACACCCCTTTCCTCACCATGCGCACCCACCAGAAACCAGGGTGCCCAGGACACCTCTCTGGTGTCAGGAACACATCAGCAAACAGCAAACCCATCTTCTCCTGGCACAGCCACAGGATTAGCAACCTAAAGAGCTCACCGGGGACAAGAATCCTCACTTCTTCACTGCACAGCAAACCACGAACACAACAGATTTAGCAACTTGGCTGAAGCAGCAGCTAAAAAAGGCCATTGAGGAGCACAGTTGGCATGTGGGCTTTATTACAAACACCTGCTCGTGGCTCTATGGAAAGAGGCCTCCTCTGCTCGTTTCCAAAAGCATCTTCTGCAGAGTGCTGCCGAAGACAACAAATGGAGATCGGTGCTGCGCCCTGAGGATGAGCAGGAGAGGAAAATCTTCCCTTCTGGTTCTCTCTCTGCCTTTCTCTGCCGCACTGGAAGGAACACATTTGTGCAAGCAGATGGCTGGAAAACTCTGCGCTGCTGCCCAGCAGCAACTGGGGTGTGAGGAAGTCCTGGGGGCTGCAGGCAGAGCGGAGCAGCCCCAGGCTACCTGGAGAGTGAGGGCAGTGTCCTGTCTGCTCCATTGCTGCAGGGCCCCATGGAATACACCCTTTTCCTGTTGTTTTATCCAGAAAGAGGCAATAACTTCACCCCAGAGGCAAAGGAGGGAACTATTCCTGCTGAATCCTTTACAGCTTGAGCAAATAAAAGAGGACTGAACAGCAAGCTGGCCAGACATGATACTTCCAAGTCAATCTCTTCCGTATTATTCTCTGCCCTCCAGCAAAATCTGAAGTCAGTTCTAGGCTAAAATTGTGAATTTTGGAATCCCAAGCCTGTAATACTTATCCACTCCCCTGCCAGCAGTTTCTGAGTTTCCTTGTATAATTTTCTGGCATGCACAATTTTAAAAAAACCAAAAAAAAAGAAAAAAAAAGAAGACAGATTTTATCTAGCTATTGGTAGCCTTTCCTTACAAAAGAACACATCATTTATTCTGATTTGGAGGCAATTTGGTGCCGCAAAGATCTTTGCCAGAGCTACTTTTTGGAGACATCTGCAGAGAGCTCGCACATTGCATTGTAATCCTCACTGAATGCGCTCTCCACGCACTTGCACAATGGAGAGGCTGTGCTATTCCTGCTGGCACTCATCAGGGAACAGGCTGAGGGGACAGCTGGGTCCTTCCCATGCTCACACATATATATTTATGTCCTCCACTTCACCAACGCAAAGGGAGGAAGTTTGGATTTCTCGCTGCTTCTTTGCGCGGGATTTCGGTGCCTCAAGAACATTTTCAGCGGGTGAGAGCAGCCAGGAAGGGGATGGTGCCGGGGATACGTACGGGCATGGCGTTGTTCAGGGTGTTGTTGTAGACGCAGGCTCGCAGGGAGAAATCCAGCACGCAGCCCTCGAACAGCTGCAGCGACTCCGCCACCTTCTCGTGGAAATCCTCCGCGGATTTGTTGGCGCTGGCGAAGTACAGATAATCGGAGTAGAGCCTGCGGGGAGAAAACGGGCAGTGAGGGGCTGAGGGAATGGAGAATATTTATTTACAATTCCAGGCAGCTACAGGAATCCAGGGAAAGGGGACACCTGTGTGACATCGTCCCACCCACAGCCTCTCACCCAAGTGATGCTTTTCCCATTCATTTTAATGAGTTTTAGCTCCCAGCAAAACCCACTCCAGGGAATTGTGAGCAGCAACCCTGCAAGGTCAGCATCCCTGGAGACTTGACCCTGGTAATTGTGTGAGCCAAAGTTCCCTCCTGAAGGCAGATTCTGAGACTTTAATTCCTGTTCTCTGTGAACAGAACAGGTCTCAGCTGATGCTGGTGCCCCTCTACACTCGGTGTTCCACGGGCAGGAACAGTCCTTGGCTCCAAAGCTTAAAGCTGATTTTAGAAACTTCAGCTTTAGGTAGGTTAGAAAGTTTATTGATTAATTTTATATTATATATTAATTTTATAGTAATTTTTATATGGTTACCAAGCTGGCTACCATCACAAGTAAGAAAGAGTCCAGATTTCACATTCCTTTAACAGGAAGCTTCACTTCCAATCTTATATTGACTTTCCATCAAAACCTTCCCATTTACAGCATTCCACCTGCTGGTTTTCTATTTATTTTTTTTTTAAGATGAAGCAGGAGTTTCTCTAAGTTACAGAGAAGTATCCCCTCATTGCACAGTTTTAGCACAAGTTTTACAATTGCTTAAAATCACTTTTAAAAGATCATATAAATTTAAATCTCTTTGGGGGTGATGTGGTGAAACAACCCAAAACCTACAGTCAAGGAAAACACCAATTTTAGCATTAACCCCTGAAGCCTTAATTAGGCTTTTGAAAGATAAACATGGTTTAAAGAGAGAAAGGAAATGCTCAGACATGGTGTAAATATTAGATCTGCTGAACATGATATTTTAACTTTCATTCATAATTAAGCTTAGAATGACCAGAACCCCAACACCACCACAGGATTTCAAAAACAATTTTATATCACTCAAGGAGTCATTTCACCAAGTGCGTTTGCGGCACAGATTTGATGCCTCCACAGTATCCATCTCTCAATAAAATTCCTGAAATCCTACGTATCTTTCAGCCTCTTTCAAAAAACCACAGGTGTCTAAGAAATGACCTAAAAAACCCAATCTATTTAGGTCTCATTTATTACTGCAGTAACCTTTTGTATTGCACTTACTTTATTTATTCTTTGACTTCCCTAGATTTCCGTGGGTACTTAAAAATACCTCATTTGGAAAGTTCAGGCCTTAATCCAGCAAAGCACTTAAGCACAGGAATAGCCCCTCTGCACTCATTATTTATGGCAATGTTTTGCAAGAACAGGATTTTAATTCCCAAGTGAAACAAATGAAGACTCTCTTGATTTAAAAAAAAAGGAAGAAAGGGAAAAGCTGAAGGACCAAGCCAGCAGAGTTCACCTAAATGAGATACACAATGGAGGAAATGTGGACATCAGGACTCAGCTTGTCCCAGGGAGGGTGGGACTGGCTGGTGAAAGGTTTCCTCCTGAAGGAAATCAGCCAGCAGGCAGCAAGTACAACACGGGCCAGGCTGGAGTGACATTGAAAAGGTTTAATGTGGCTGCTTGGTATTCCTAACCAGCCATCAAAAGAAATATATAGTTTTAAAGACTTGTTGACATCTTACAAAAAACCATGTTCTTGAGAAGTTCTCCCTCTGCAGGGCAGTTGGGATTTTTTTCCCATTTTCCTTTTTTTTTCTTTTTTTTCCCTTTTTTTTTTTTTCCATCTGTTTTTAATTCTGGGGACATCTGCCTTCGCTGATTAGGATTCCAGCTGTTCTGGCTACTTGAAGTCCTTCCCTTCAACCTCTGTCCACTCCAATGAAATAATGACGCCAGTTGACAACGACCATCCAAAAAATGATGCCATTCCAATATTCCCTGCTGGGGATAGCCCAGACCCTGTGCAGGTCAGATCAGAGCCTGTCCCAGCCCCGTGCCCTCCTGGCTACTGCAGGGCACCTGTCCCACTGCCTGGCACACCAGAGGATGCCTGGGCTGACCCTTCTGCTTTTGCTCCTGCAGCTCAGATGAGCCATCAGGAACATGGGGAATTGTAAACAAAAAAGGAATAATTTATCATAAATGCAGTAAGGGAGACGAAGCTGACTTTTCTGTCACCCCTGCCAAAGCTGGCAAAGAGCTGCACCCCCATTACAGAGGGTGGTCAAGGCAAGGGGAGTTTGTCACGAATTTACGTGAGGAAGCCACGTCAGCCTCTCTCTTGCATAAAATCCCCATCAGCTCCTGGGGTCAGGAGGTGCTGTTAAGGTTGAGAGGTGCATTTCCTGACACAGGAGCTGGGCAGCACGTCCCATCCCTGCTCTCAGCACAGCCATGTCCTGCCTGCAGGGAAAGAAGCTCCTTGGTGAGCTCTGTCCCAGCTCTGGATGCTTCAGGGCAGCAGGTACAGGCTGCCTGCACAAGCACCAGGGGTCTGCTCCTCTCCCAGAGCCACCAGAGCCTGGTCCCTGCCATCATCTGCATCCTCATCATCTATACTCCCACCATCATCACCTGCATCTTCACCATCATCACCTTCATCCCCACTATCCTCTGCATCCTCACCATCATCTGCATTCCAATCATCTGCATCCCCACCATCATCTGCATTCCAATCATCTGCATTCCCTTCCTTCCCTGAGTTTTTCTGGGCTTCACCCTTGGGCACTGACCTTGCCACAAGCATCCTGAATATCCCTGTGGAGTTACAGTGAGAAGGAATTCACACCCCTCAGTCTGATCCGTGTGGGCTCTGCCTGCATCCCCTCCACCCTCCCCATTACCCTGATCATTATTATCCTACTTCAGAGCACACAGTGGCAAGAAATGTCGCAGAAAGCTGGAGGAAGACTGGAGAGGAAAAGTGAAATGCAAGCGGAAGGCTGGGCTTTCCTGGCTCTGCACAGCCATTTAAAACAACCCACACCTTGGCAAAAGCCAAGCCCTTTCCCTGCAAACAATGTCAGGATGAACTCCTGTAGCTGTTGGTTCTACAAGCTAAAAAACGAGTATCTCACCAAGGACTTTTCAGATTTTAAAAAAAGTTTGTATCATTTGCTGACTCTGGAGCTATTTAATCATTCTTGATCACTATTATTTAACCAGTTTAACTGCAAACCTCATGAAAGCATAAATTTTACTACTGAAATGAAATGAAACATTTCCCAGGATCACTTATGCTGAGATCTGAAGATGCAGTGCCCTCCTAGTCTGCTGAGAACCAGGGCACATTAGCTCAGGTAATGGCATCAGATTGTGTTTGGAAACCTGTAAATTCTTTTTTTCAGAGTAGCTCAGGTGTCCAGGCATGGCACTCATGGCATCCACACTCACGTGCTTCTCTTTAAAACATTATCCCAGTTACATCTGCCAAAACACACAGAATAAAACCCCTCTTATCACAACCAAGTAGCTCTCAAACACCACGTGAATATTGACTTACATCCAGCAGAGTGAGAATGAATAATATTGTTATAATAAGCACATTTTCTGGCTCACCTTTCCACAGGATCCCTCAGCATGATGATAAGTTTGGCATTCGGCTGGAAGGCATGGATAAAATCCTGGATCAGGAAGGGAGGTTCTCCTTCAGTACTGTTGTCATAGAAGAAAATCCAAGCGTTGTTGTCCCACATGGTTGAGGCACTGGCCTCCCCTGGAAAGGAAAAGCAGCTCTGCTGGTAACTCATTCCATCCTTCACGCTGGAGTGGAACTGGCTGAAATTTGAACTGCTAGAGGCTGATCAGAATTGAGACCTGAGTTGTCTCAAACTGCTCTGGCTAAAGGCCCCAGAGCTGCAGCAACCCCGCTGCCCCGTGCCTTTGGGGATGCACAGCTGGTCAAGGGAAGTTTTCTGCAATTCCTCCTGAAACGTTGCTGTCCATACCCACAGATCTCCTGCTGGTGGCTGACACACACAAATGGATTTAATCTGGGCTGGAATGGACTGCTCAGAGCTTTGGCACATTCTCCAGTGGGGAATCATGGAACCACAGAACAATTCAGGTGGAAGGGACCTTAAAGATCCTCACCCCTGCATGAGCAGGGACGCCTTCCACAGGCCAGGTGGCTCCAAGCCCCGTCCAACCTGTCCCTGCTGAAGCCTTGAAATGCTCTTTGTAGCACCCATGGGTTGCCCTTAATGCTCCCAATTTCAGAGCAGCAGCTTGCTAAGAAGTTGTACAATTTCCCACAGAAAAATGTGGAAATCACCGCTCCTGCTGATCAACAGAGTGGAAAACATCATCAGGAGAATCAGTGGGCATGGAAGAAATATTTAAAAAGCAGCTGTGTCATTGAGGATTGAAATATTATTTTTATGTAATTATTCATGTAGAACAAGTCAGCTGTTTACTAATAGATAAAGGGCTTATAGAATAAGTAGCACACTTTGGTAAAGTACCAGATTCTGGTGTCTTTAGTGACTGCAGAAGCTCACTCTGAATGCAGTCCTACAGGGAGAAAAATAATCAGGAAAAATCTCTGCCAGAGTGAGGTATATGGTGCTTCAGCTGCTGAATAAATGATCTGATGTTTTGAATTTTGTAACCTTCTCTGTCTTTTTAAGCACTACTGGCATTTATGTGGCACAGTCCTGTTTAATAAAACATATACAGAGGCTTTTTGGGGACTAAAAAGCTCTGAGAGTCTAGTGAAAGCTAATTCTTGCTAATGAGGTTTTTCAAATCAGAGGGAAGGAGATTAAAAAAATAATAATGTTGTAGGCTTATAGACTTAAACATTATTTCCCTGATTTTTCTTTTTTCCTCTGCTGGGAATGCCCAATAAAGATTTAAAAAGATGGACAAAGCACAACATGAGAAAGGTACTGGCTCCAAACTTCAGCTGAACATAATGTGATTCATTAATAAAGTCTGGGAGTTGTTAGGAAACACATTAATCTCCTGTCACGTTCACTTTGCCTCTTTTCAGGAGGAGGAGATCAGCTCCATTGGCTGTAGCTGGGTGTCCGCAGCAGCTCCGTTCTTCCATTCTAAATTAATTAGCCAAAGCACTGCCTAATCACCAGCGGGCCCTGACTTGTCAATTAAAATTCAATTAGCCCAGCTCCCACGCTGGGTGAGGCAGAGACACAAAGGATTAAGCAGAGGCCAGGAGCTGGGACAGCCCTGCCACGGAAACCTCCCCGGGAGCCACCGGGATGTGGGAAATGCAGAGGGACACGAGCAGAGACACAGAGGGGTTTGCAGGAGGGGCACTCCGGGGATGGAGGTGACCCTGGGATGTCACTGCTCTGTCCCCTGACAGAATGGCTGGGATGAAATGGCTCCTTCAGAAATGTTTGCCTAAATCACCCAAGGTAATTAACGAATTAACGCCTACGGCCGCATCGCGCTGCCTATTCCTGTCCTGTTAGACCTGACCACCCTTCATAGCTCTCTGCCTGTCCCCTGATCACATTTGGTGTTCTGATGGATTTATCCCAATTAGCGTGGCCAAACCTGCCAACACCTCCCTGCACTTCTGCTAGGTGAGCTGCAAAAAATCAGCGCATTTACACATAAACAGGAGAATTCTCTTAACATCACAGTCCCAGCTCCACAGGGATTGTGCAGAAATCCACAGGCAAGACACAAGCCAGGGAAACTCCCAAAATCATAAAGGTTGGAAAAGACGTCCAAGATCATCAAATCCAACCCAAGATCACAGCTACAAAATCAAATCCTGCTAAAGCATGAACAGGGCTCAAGGTGCTGCTCCAGTGCAGTCAACCCAGCAGAACCTGGGGCCAAGAGGGTAAATATTCCCACAAGAATCCTGTCGTGAATTTAATGAGGAGGAAAAGATAGAGAGAGATATATGTATACATTTTTTTAATATATTTATATATATGTTAAAAAAATTCTGGTCCTGTTGACTTTTATAATGTGGGTATATATATATAAAAATATATATATATAAATATAT
>VYZT01037151.1:14610-48468 GCA_013400735.1 Pomatostomus ruficeps
TATATATCTATAAAATATATCTTTTTATATATCTATTATATATATATATAGATAGATAGATAGATAGATAGATAGATAGATAGATAGATAATAATCATTCTGGTCCTGCTGACTCTTGTAATTTTAATTTCCCGAAGCAGCCAAACAAAAATGTTCCTGACAATTTGACGCTGTTTGGTTTTGTTTTAGAATACAGATTTAATGCCTGCAAAGAGAACAAGCCGCACTAAACATGAGATAAATTAATCCCCAACAACTAATTATGTTTAATTACTCCAGTGCAACGGAATTATTTTTTTTTCTTATGGACTTAAAGAACATATGAATTATTAAATTGCCTAAAGAATGGATATATCAGCTCCTCATTCAGTCATTAATGGATTAACATCACGCTGTGTTTTCACAAGTCATTCCTCTGAATTTATCATATTAATGATCCCACATAAACAAGTCCTGCTCCGACTGCCTCAGGCTGGCTCAGCCCTGTCCTCTCTGCTTCATCTCTAAGCAGATGTTGGAGGGTTTTTTTCTGGAAAATGCAATTATTACCCACTATGTTTGATATCCAAAGCTCAACTTTTCGAAATAATATAACATGATGAACTACTGAAATATTTACAGGTTTAATTTGATTTTTCTTTGCAGTCGTCTGAAATAAGAAAAGGAAGATTATGAGCAAACCTGATATTCATACAGATTCATTTTAGGCTGGATGGCTTTGTTTTGTTTTTTACCAAGGTCATAAACGACTGCCTTAATGAGTGTAATCATTCAAGGCTTTTCCTGTAAACTTAATAAGAAAAGCCAGCAGAACCTTAATGAAACAAGAAATGAGACCACAGGAAAAAGGAACACCAAGTGAACTCTACAAAAAGCTGCAACAGGAGGTAAGTAATCAAAGATGTACGTTGCCAATTAGATTAGTGAATTTAATTAGTATAAGCACTTCACCCATGAAAGGACAGGAGAAATTATTGGAAGAAGCAGGAAAATCTGCAGATGTCCTTGATGGCAACATTTCTTAAGAACCCCATTTTGCAAACGTTGCTCTGTGTTGCAAATGTTTAATAAAGTGAATGATGGATTTAAATGGAGGCTGGGGAAGTACTGAGCAAATGTGGCTCAGCCAAGGCTCAGCTAAAGCATCATTGCCACCTCATCCAGCCAGCAACAGGTTAAAATTTTTTGTGAAAATGAGACCAAACCCTCCATAATTCCAAAGACAGGCAGCAAAAACCTTGTCTCTATTTTCTGTAGGATTGTGACTTCAAGCCTCCTTGAAAAGTCTCTTTTTGACAGGGAACTGTCACTTGCACAGCGAGGTGTTCTCATGGAACATGTCTGGCTTCCCTGGGAGGTTCTGAGGTGACGGAGTAAGGCTGGTAAAACTCCCATCCCCTCAGTTTTGTGGTTTTAGCAGGTAAAAAGCAGAATTTAGCAGTTTATGCTGTTCCCCGTGGGCACTGCAAGCCCATGGAGCAGTGGGTGAGCCCAGGGCACTGAGCACTGTCATGGAAAGCAATCCAGGGATCCCTCCCCGGAGCCCAGTGCTAACCGTGCACTTCCATAAAGTACAATCAAACAGCACTCCTGGACCATTTAAGTGGTAATTAGGTAATTTAACTTTAATACCAATTCATTATATCAATATCTTCTGTTGGAGCCTGAGAGGAGCCACTGGGAGCTTTCGCTATCGTGTCTCCCAGCAGCTCCAGGATTTCTGCAGCACCCAGTGTGTGTCACAACACCACGGTTATTCCAGGATATCCCAGACACACATTTCCAGCATTTGACACTGAAGCCACAATCCCAGCACTACAGGGAATCCCCTCATAATTGTATTAAAAGTAGATGTGGGTGAGTGGTGACCTTAGATGGACTTGATGATCTTAGAGGGTTTTTCCAACCCAAATGATTCTGTGAAAACAAAATGAAAACTCTCTTTGAAGGAGTCACCAAGGTCGTTTGAAAAAAACCCCCACGTTAATTAAATGCTGACGTTCATCAGATACACAGCGCTCGCGCAGGAATTTCCTAAAGATAATCACAGCTTCTTAACAAAGCAGGGAACCACCCTGCGGGGAAACAAAGCCAAGAGCTTCACCAGAGAAATGCAACGTTGGAGGCTCTGTGCTAAAACCAGGCACAAAACCCCCCTCTCAGCCATGACCTACAGAGATGTTCTGGGGCTGCATTTCCCTACCGATGATGATGTTGTTCCTCTTGCCGCGCTCCTTCACCGCCTCGCTCTGCAGCACGCTCTGGATCTGGTGCGCCGCCAGGTCGAACAGGTCCAGGTAATCTTCCACCGGGTAGCGGTCGTGGAACCCATCCCTCAGCCGGATGATTCCTGAAAAAACAGCAAAAAGGGAGAATTAAAACCGGCAATAATAATAACAGGGCAAGACTAAGCACTGGTGCAAACCAGGAGGTGTTGGCCCCGAGCCAGCCAACATCAGCACGAGATCAGCCCGAAGAAGTGCAGCCCTCAGATAAAAGTGCCAGTGATGAAGTGGCTGAGAGCTGAGATGCTGAATGATTGTGCCGTAAATTCGCAGCGATAGGGAATATTTTAAGCGCCCTGTTTTGTAGTTCCTGCATGAATGAGCTTGGATTTATCTTCTTCTGAATTTAGCTTTTGGAAGGAATAGAACAGATAAGACTCTGCTTCCATTTGCACCCATGTAAATTGCAGTAATATTGGACTCCCACTAGATTTACTGTTTTGAGATTGAGCGCAGGCTCTGATGCCAAATATGCAAATCAACACACACTGGGAAATCATTCATGGTTTTCTCCTTTCACAGGTATGCAAATAAAGCTCCACGGTAGTGTCTTATTTTTCTCCTCTCCTTCCCTACACACCAGAGTGAGTTCAGTATCACCTTCCCCTGCGTTTCTCAGCATCCTGAGCCACATTCTATGATTTTTATACTCCTTTTCCCACTCCTGTTTCCAGCTCTAGTCTCACTTCTCCATTTGCTCCCCACACAGGACTTCTCAGCTCTCCCTTTCTTGTTCCCACAAGGCCAATAATTATCAATTATGTGAGAGGAAAGCTCAGCAAGGGAGTTCTTTTGTCCATTGCCTCTGATTTTCCCCTTTAGGAAAGTGGGATTTAATGAGGGTAGAAGAAAGTTCAACAGCATATTTTGACTTGTTCTGAGGGGGAAAAAAGTGCAAGTGTGGTGCTGGAGACAGCCTTGGTTTGTTGCCACCCCACTCCTGGGGACAGAAACAGTGGCAAGGAGCCAGGAGAGAGAGAGAGAGACAGTCAAGCTGGGACAAAGTCCTGTGGAGCATCAGCCATCCCAGCAGAAGGGGAAAGGAGTGATTTGTGAAATGGGGCCTCCCCAGAGGGCTGTTTAACCTCAGCTGAAATTAGTCAGTCTCATAAAAATCCACTGAATCAGAGGATGCCATTGAACAAAGAGACTTTCTTGTCCAGCTTAAGTGTTGGAAACCAAACCAAGTTCATAGCCAGGAGCACAGGAGTCACAGCCACTCGCTGGCTGTCTCAGTTGCACTTGTGAGTGTATTTGTCAGATTCTCTGTTTTCCTTTTTTTAATTTTTAAATAGTAACCATTAGGTAATGTACTTTTGAGGCAGAATGAAAGGACTGAGCCACCAGGAACAACCTCATTTTTCATTCTCAGTGGCAGACAGCTGAGATGACCAGAAGGTCATCTCCACAGATCCCTCTCCCATGAGACCACGAGCTCTGCAATCTTCCCTCATTCTCCAGCTTTGCAAAACAACTTCAAAAAACTTGAATTATGCAAAGAATGTTCTCTTCAAGGATCAACACTTGGTCCCCAGTGGCTGACCACAAGACTGTGCAAGTGGAGGGTTTGTGAATGCCAGCACAGAGACAGGAATTCACCCTTGTCCTCAAGTTAGATGCACTCCAGCCTGATTTTTCACATTCTTCTGCCTGTTTGGGAGGTCAGGTTCAGAGCTTTAGTGAGCCCAGCCTTGCTGAAGTGAGGTTGGGTTCAGTAGCTCCTCCAACATTCATTCCAAACATTTATGCTGAGGCTACTGTAAGTGGAGGGAACTATTTGGTGTAAAACAATTTAAGGTACCAGCTGGGTTCAGCCTTTCCTGCCAGCTCTCCCATGGAACACAAAATCCTCCACAGATTTTGCTGACAGTTCCTTGTTTTCACCACTTTACCTGAACATGAGAAAAAGTCGTGGCTGTCCCTGGATCCCTGGAAGTGTCCAAGGACAGGTTGGACGGGGCTTGGAGCAACCTGGGATAGGGGAAGGAGTCCCTGTCAGGGCATGAGGTAGAAGATTATTAAGGTCCCTTCCAACTCAAACAATTCCATATTTTGTGTTCAGTCAGCTGCTGGCTGTGATGATCCAGTCCTTCCTTGTGGGTCTTCAAGGAGCACCACGATGCTTCTCTTGTTTGACTTGGGTTCTCTCCTCAATTCACACTGGTGCCTCCAGTGTCTCTTAAACAGGCCTAAATTATCTCAAAAGCGAAGCTGTCTTTTTGTCACATTGCTTAAATATTAGTTTACAAAAAAGTATTTAGAGAACGTCCAAAATATTTATTTCGGCAACTTTCTTATGGCATTTGTGAAGAAAGGAAATTGAAAATTTAACAGCAAAATCATGAAATCCTTTCTCTGTGGCTGATAGTGCCTCACCAAGCAGCAAAGAACAAAACCCTGTTTGTAGGAGCTCAAAGGTTCTTCTGGGATCCAGGGAAACAAGATGGAAATGACAAGACCACATGCAGGAGCAATGAAGAGTTTGAGGTATGATCTCAAAACAAAGAACAGAAGCAGCACTGCAGGTGTCCCAACGCCTCAGAAAGAGTCCTGCCTTGCCTTTATCCACAGCAATCCATTATTTTCCCATTCCAAGGGAGCTTCGAAAAGCACCAGCAGAAAGTAGTGATCAAAGTCCTCATCCAATAATCTGCCCCCAGTGCCAGGTCTGTCCTGCTCTGAAGGCCGTGTCTGCCATACAGCAACAGCAAATGAGAAACAGTAATTAGGATGTCACTTAAAATAACCAGAAACTTCCTCTTGGAAACAGTAAAATCATGGAAGAGTCTTCAATACCGAAGTCAGGTTCCAAACAGAATAAGTGGGGGCACACCAGCACTAAACAGCCAGACCCAAAAGTGGGAAAATCCAGTGCCTGGGTGGAATATACAGAAGGCCCAATACCCATCCACATGTAGAGGGGAGGAGTTAGGAAATTAAAATGGGTCTTCTGCAGCTCAGCTAATCTCTAACCTCAAGACTGACCTTCCTCAGCATCCAGAGAGGAGAGAATAAGGAGGAGGAAAACACTTCAGAGGGACGAAATCCTGTGCTCAGCCCCACTGCCCTGAGCCGCCCTTTGGAGGAGCAGTCACGAGGGGTTGGATGCGTTTTGCTCCAGCTGGCCAAAACCCCAACTATTCACATCTGCCTTCAGAGATGGAAATATTGATATCAGCCAGGAAAAGAGTATCAAAATATGTGCAGGGTTCTCAGTGTGCAAGAGATTCCTCATGCAGAGCATCTCTAGAGTTCAGTGTTGGCCAGAGCTGTGGCATAAATGAAGCTCCTGTCACAGTTGTATTTACTGAACTACAAGGACTGAAATTTTAAGTAGTGACCCATCATTTCTTGATGTGAGAAAGGCTTTGCAGAATTTTGCAATACAAAATTATCACTGCTGCTCTTCAACTCCCCCATGACAACCTAAATATTTCCTCTTCTTGCCTTTACAAATTCATAAGGTGGGGCTTATCCGCTGATTTTGGTTTTTCTTAGATTTTCCAAACCGCTGCAAATAAACCAAATGAAACTTGAATTTTCTCAAGAGGTTTAACCCAAAACATCACTGAACAAAGGCAGGTTGAGCGTCCACCATCTGGATTTCTCAAAACGATCAACTCCAGCGGTTTCTAGGTAAACCACACTGGAACAAATCTATAAACTTCATCCCAAATATGTACAAAATTTTCAGAGAGATGCCTGGCCTGGCTACCAGAGGCCATGTTCACTCACCGAAGCGTTTCCTGGTCCACCAGTGGGGCTCCTTGATGGCGGAGAAGCGCACGTCGGGGTGCAGCCGGAGGCGGTCGTACAGGTCCGTGGTGCCGCACTTGGGCTGCCCGATGATGTAGAAGTGCGGGAGGCAGCGCAGGCGGTAGTGTTTGTCCTTGTAGTGGTACAGGTGGTTCCAAAATACCTTCCTGAGGTAATCGAATATGATCCGAAAGCGCTTGGAGTACAGGGCGTAGGAGTTGGTGGCGTAAGGATCCGTGGTCGTGTTTCCGCGGTACTCCTCGTACCAACAAGGGTTCTTGCTATTTGGAAGGAATTTGTTAGGAATTACTGAAAACATCTGCAACATAAAGAACAACAATTTCAGTCAAGGCAGCAAGCAATCGACAGTTCATACTTTTCTTATTTAGTACGGTGAGAAAACAGAAACTCTACCTGGACATTTCTACCTACAAAACTGACTCCATTTTTATTTCTGATTACACCAGAACCAAATCCTCTACAACCCACTGGACTGGGAGAGGAGCATTTAGAAATCCTTTTATTTTAAGGCCAGAAAGGGCCTCCATAATCCCCCCCACTCCCCTGCAAGACCAGGAACTGATTTTTAAAGTCAAACACCTAACACTCCAATCAAATTACCTTCCAGTTGTTAACTGAAATACAAGGTTTGCAAAGATTTTCAGGAAGGCTCCCTGGCAAGCAGCTATTAGAAAGGCTCTTTTCTTATTTATCATTTCAGGTGACAGGTAAATCTAAGTCACAGTGATTCTGCATGAGACGAGGTAAAAGTTCAGTGATGTACAGCTATCAGGAGGCCGCCTGATTTTTTGCTTCAGGTGTCAGGACCATTTATAGAACCCATCCATCCCGCCCGTGACTCACAGGGATGTGATCTACAATAGCAACTCCTCAGCTGCTGTGAATCAGGAGACTCTAGATGGTGTAAATCACTATATGACCATCCCAGCAGTTGCACTTTTTTATATCTGGGCAAAAGATTGATGCGAAATTCATAAAATAAGGACGTAAAAAGCAGTTTAGGATATGCCTCAGTTCATACTTACATGTGGCTCTTGCTTCCTCAGCTCTTCTAAATCAGGGCGCTGCCTCGTTATAAACTCTATCTTGGAAGTAATGGTGTCAATAATTAATTTAATGCTTGGATAATCCTTTACGTATGAAATATTCATTTTTGAAGGCTGGTAATGGTCTTTCATGTCACTAAGGCTTTCATTGTCCATTAGGCTGGGGTTGCTAGCAAAAGCTCCGTAATGGAAGGGCGATGGGAGCAGCAACAGGCCGTGCTTGGCTCCAGTCAGGATGTAGGATACCATCACCAGAGTCATTATGATCAGCCCGAACATCAAACTGCAGAGCTTCCCCTTCCTCAGGCAGAAAAATCCATTCCAGCTCTCACAGTGGTCAGTCCTCACTTCCAGAACCGCGAGCCACTTCATCTGCTTGCCGTCGGTGTACAAAGGGATTTTGTTGTCTCCTCTGCACACAGGACACTTCTGGTTGTTGTGATCAGGCCCACGGCACCTGAAACACTGTCTGTGCAAGTCATTTGGTAATAAATGTATGCAGCAATTAATGCAATACCTCATTACTACCGTTAAACTCCTGTATCAATGAGGCAAGCACAGCCATCGAAACGTTTCTGAAGCATTTGAGTCATCTTCTGTAAATCTGGAATTACTTCATTCCTGGAGTGGTTTGATGACTACTCAGCAATGCAAAAAGGACAGGTTCAAAACAGAGTAAAAAGTGACATGTGTCACATAAAGCAAAAGGAACCCCAACCACCAGCAGCACACAAAACCAGATGTACTCTGGATGTGGTTCCCGAGAATTTGGCTCAGAAAGAGGAATGTGGCAAAGTAAGGATCGGCTACAAAACCGGCTCAAGTTTTTCCCATGGAACAAAACGAGAAGGAAGAAAAATCGTTGCGTAGTGTGAAAATATGCAAAAAATAAAAATAACTCATTGTCCTCTGCTTTATGCTGGAATAGGCAAATAGGGGTAGAAATGTCCAGGTTTCCTTAAAACAAGCAGGTTCCAAACCGCACCGCTGCTCCTGGGAGCTTCATCTTCCCCGAGGTGGTTCCAAGGGGATGCATTGTCCAGCCTGGGGAAACAAAAGCAGGTATTTTACACCCAGACATCACATCCACAGCACCCAAAGGCATGGCAAAGCACAACCCACCACGAGTCATTTCCCAATTCCCTCTGAAAGGTGCCTGCTCTTTTCCCAGTTCATTAATTACAGCCCTCAGGATATTAAACCCAGGAAACCTTTGGCTCCAGGTCCGCAGCGAGCTGCCCGTGCTCTTCCATCACCCATCTGCTCACACCAGGGGCTGGCTGCTGCACAGGTAACACCACACAACCCCCTAAAGCCCCCAGCAGATCTTAATCTGCTCCTGAAACGTGGGAGCATTTCTGGACAGTATCCAGTGACACGGGTTTGAATAATTACACTCTATCTGCTTGTGAGGATCTTAAATTAACTGTCCTCAAGTGGGGTAGGGACCCTGTTGGAGGCAGGGATAAAATAACAGTCTCCTTTCAAACATGGGAGATAAAAAGCCAAACCAAAAAAAAAAAAAATCAAAAGCCACAAGTAGAACTGAAGGCCTGAAAAAACAGGCACAAGGAAAGGTTAATGGCACCATCTCAGGTTTCTGGACCAAATGATGGGTCCTCTTATTACTCACCAAACCAGAGAAGTATAATCACTGCTATTACGAGTCCCACAGTTTGACTACTTAGCCTTTAGCTCCATCAACACCCATTTTTAATGCTTAAGAAACACTGCTGTAATTCTGGATAATAGCTCCTGGTTCATTCCTGCAAAAGTGTCCTGATCAAATGGGGCAGTCACTTCAGACCCAGCATTCATCATCATCCTTCTGGCTGCATTTTTGTGTGAGACAAAGTGCTTTTGTAAAAATTATTTGTATTCTGATGTTTCTCCCACTGAACACTGTCACGTATTGGAGCATTTCTGCAATCAGAGCAAGTAGGCTGTGTCTCAGGGACTCAAGAATAATTAGATAAATATTGAACAAAAGTATTTGTCATATACTTTCCTTCCCCCCCCAAAAAAGCTCATTTCCTTAATGAGTTTATTTTCTAAGCCAGATGAGGCAGACAGAAATCGCAGCACAATCATGACTGACTGTATTTAAACCAAAGGGAAAGAAATCAGTGCAAGGCTTCTCAAAGAGACCAGTCTTAAAAACTTCTCCAAAGGAACAGAGCTAGGATGGTTTTGACAGAAGTTTGAATGACTAAAGAGACCAAATCAGATTCATATGGGTCATTTTAAACCTCGAAAGTTTATGTTTTCTTATACATAAAATACCTGCCCCAATAAATGTCCAAAAGAAAACGAGGAACTATGGGAAGAAGCCAAGACTGGAAAGACCTTGATGGTTCTCCAAACACCACAAATAATGGTGAGGAGGACAAGAAAGGGAAGTCCTGACATGAAGTGAAAAGTTTCCACTTCCCAAGTAAATGTTTCAGGCAGAAATAAGGCCCTGATCAAACATTTTCAAAGAGGAAGCAAAGGGGCCTGGAGACAGCAGCAGGGTCAGGGCTGATACAGGCAGAACCCACAGAGGGAACAGAGGAAATCATGAAAACAGAGAGAGCTCAAAAAAATACTGTAAAAAAAGAAAGGATGGAGATGAGGGCCTTCATCACCCAAGGTAAGAAAAGGGAGGTGAAAAAAGCCCCTCTCAAAAAGAACACAAAGGAGAGACAACGGATTAAAGCAGGACCTAGGAAAGATCTGGTAACCAAAATCTACCCTACAGCTTCTCTTCCATTAAATTTCTCATGTTCTACACATTTGTTTTTATGTCATCCTTCTACCCTGAACTCCTCTTCTTTGACCTTCACCTCAGCATCCTCCCACACTCTGCTCTCCAGCTCCTTGTTGTTTATTTTAGAGAGACCAGTTCCTAAGCACTGGCTCTTTATAATAAAGAAAAACTCCAATTTATCTCCCAGTCCTCTTCTAGCAGGGATCTGCAAGCTGCTCAGTGACACTGACTTAGCAGATTTATCTGAGATAGCCTGATGGAATCAATTCCAGGTTTGTGTATTTGACATCAATTCTCAAATTCTTGAAAAGAGCCATCAGAAATACATTAATGAATACAGGCCACAGAGCAATCAGAAATACGTTAATGAATACAGGCCACAGGACCTTACAAAAACCACATAATCTCTTGTCCTATTTGATGTCCATTTGTGTGTTAAAAAAAATGGACTGGAATTTATTGAACCCTTCTCAGATGCAGACACTTCTTCTCATGAAAATCTGCTACTAAATATTACAAAGTCAAGGAAAAATCATGTTAACTACATCTTTGGCAGTTGAAGAAAATGGTTTATCAGGAAGCTGATACAAAGGGGAAAAAAATAGAAATATGCTCAGGCCACAGTAAAACTGAGATCTTAATCACACCAGTCATGAGGGGAAATTTAACGTTCCACCAGCAGCCATAACTCTGCCAGCTCATGCACGAGCACCGCACCCGGCTGCTTAATGAGATGATCAGTTTGATGACCTATCACGGGGCAACATGAGATATCACTCAGCTGATAGAATAGAGACATTGATCTCTCTCTTTTTTTTTAATAACTGCTGCTTGCCAACACACCCTTTTACATGATTTTCCACTGTCATGCTCGTGAAATAAAAAACCCAAGCGTAATAAACACATAAAAGTCAGGGTGTAATTCCCCAGTGCCACTCCCTTCTCTTTCCCAAGAAGTTTTTATGGAAGTTCATTCCCCAGCCTTTCACCATGGCTTGAAGGATGCTCACCAGAAGGGCAGGACCTTCCCCCAGCCCTCGTTTCCCTCATTCACCCCAGGAAATCAAGACATTTACAGACATTTTTTTGTTCCTTCCTTCCAGCGCTCCCAGCAGCCCCAACCACAGCCACCAACACACGTCACCTCTTTGTATTCCCCTCCTGAGAGCAGAGGGATGTGGATTGCAGGCAGAGGGAAGGTTACGAGGCTTGAGCTGGTAATAAACCATGTGTGTCTCCTTATATTTTAGCTGCAGAGCTGCTGGCTGTTCGCTGGCAGAAAATTACTCTCTTTACACAACAAGCAGTGTCTTTGTATATTGAATAATGTAGCATGTAATTTCCCCTTGTTGAGGGGAACGGTGAATTATTTATGGCCGTGTCTATACTGCATTTGTCTGCTGTACATTAACGTGTGCCAGCCCTAAACCACAGAGCAGGAATCAGCAGCGACCTCTGCGAGCTCCTTGGCCGAAAGCAACGCTCCTCATAAAAATAAGGATCTCTGGGAATAGCCTGAGGAGGAAACGTGGATATCCAAGATGACACGCAGCGGAATGAGGGGGGGAAAAAAGGAAAAGCTCTCTTACATTTTGATATATTCCCACTGAAGCCAGGGGGGCTTTGCATCAGTGCTCCAAACTAACAAAGGTATTTATATGCAACAGAGGAGTTAATAGCAAACAGGTGAGACCTTTCTGTGCCAGATTCCCTGAGCAATTCCTTCACTCCATGACAGGAGGGGCTGTTGGGTGCTCAGGGTGCAGGGGGGAGGCTCCAGGTAAATCCTGCAGGAGCCACAAAAAAACCAGCAAAAGGCTGCTCGAGCCTCACACCAAAGCACTGCAAACACGGCATCCACCAGGCCCCACTATTCTCATGGGGAATGATAAATGGGGTAAAAAGAGACATTCCCCCCAAAATAAAACATGCAAGGTTCTTCATCGTTCACACGGGGTTTGTTGACTGCATAGAAAATATTTGAAATTCTGTATTATTTCTGTTAAATATTTCCTAAAATTTCTCTTCTTCCTCTTTAAGGATTGTAAGGGAAGACTGCGACCAGAACAACTATGGAATCTCAGAATCATGGAATTACTGAGGCTGGAAAACACTCCAAGATCGTCAAGGCCAAGCATTAATTGAGCATTGCCAAGGCCACCACTGCCCCATGTCCCCGAGTGCCACATCCACACAGCTTTGAAATCCCTCCAGCGATGGTGACTTCACCACTGCCCTGGGCAGTTCCAGTGCTCAGCAACACTTCTGATGAAGAAATTTTCCCTAATATCCAACCTAAACCTCCACTGATGCAACTTGAGGCCATTTCCTCTTGTCCTAAGTCTTGTCCCTTGGGAGAAGAGACCAACAAGCCATAAAAACTGATTACTTTCATATGCTCCATCATGAAACTAAAATTCTCCTCCTCTGTGAGTAAGGTAAAACAGATTGAACAGATTTTGCACACACATATACCTGTGTATGACCCATTTTCCAGGTTACCAGCTCCTTAATATTTAATATGCTTCCCTTTATTTCAAAACTCTTTAAAATCAAGATAAATCAAACTTTCGCTGGTGCTCTTCAGGCTAAATTTTTCAGGAGCCTTTTTACTTCTAATCACAGTCAGCCTCTCCTCCCAGCCCATGGAAAAGTGGCTGCTAAACTCTGATAAACACATTTCAGGCACACCAGAACACATTTCTGGGGTATAAATCCTCCCCTGGTTTATGTCAGTGGAGCTACAGCACTTTGCTTCCCCCTTTCACAGAACATAATTGAAGATTTCAGGTGAATCGCTCCTGTTGGGACAGTCACAGCCTAAAATAGGGACGTCCAAAGCAAGTGAGAAAATAATCCACCAGCTCTCAGGTTAGATGGGATGAAGCCTGATTGGCAAGCTACAGATGCTATAAAATTAAGGATAAACACTTTTATCCAAAAAAACAAACAAAAGATTAGGGAAAAGATGATACTGCTGAATCATCTGGCCAGTAACATCACACGGCTTCTAATTTAATATATTTAAGGCCAATCTGAGAGTAACAGCGATGTTGTTGTATCCATGGCCTCCTAATCGTTCCCACTAATCCAGATAAATATTCCTCCTGCCTGAAAGCCTTCCCTGCCAAGCCAGGAAGGTTTGTTTAAATTGAGTTCTCAGCTTGCACTGACGATGTTTTTTGAAATCTGGGAGCAAAGCTGATCCCACGCCCTCCGTGAAGGCTCCAGAAATGAACTTCCCCATAGAAATGAACTTCCCTGTGGAAATGTTTCCCTCTGAGGAGCTCCTGTGCAGCCAAGGAGCTGTGTTAGTCACAAAGAGATGCAGGTCTGCAAGGGAAAAGCTGCCCACGATCAACTTTCCATGACTCACGTCAGGAGGAATGGAAACATGAAAGGGCAAAAGGGAGGCTGGTAGAGAGAAATCCTCGTAACATTTTCATAGGGAAAGGAAATCCCAACAATATTTGGTGGCAATGCAGCACAGCCGTGTAATTCCTTTTCCATTCCTCCATCACCCCGTGCAGCGCTGTCCCTGTGCAACAGCAAATCTTCAGCCCATGCAGGATAAATTTATGACTTCTGGACACAAAAAACCTGCAAAACTTCACAATTACGTGTATTTTTTAGCTATCAAGCTTACTGGACATGGTTAGAATTGAAGCAGAAGACAAACAACCCAAAGGATTTGTTCAAGTATTTGTACAGCAGGAGGAAGTTCATCCTGTAAGTGGGCAGGTTGTACCATTTCAATAAAAAAAAAAAACCAGCAGAAGGAATAAAATCTAAACTAAATTTTAAAAAGAAGCAAAATTACGTAAGGAAAGGAGAGAAATAATCATAGATTTTCTCTGTCCAGCCTACTGGACACTTTTGGCTCTTCAAGTCAACATTTCTGGAAATAAACTTTGCCTGAACTCCCATCTATTTACCTCAGAGAAATCAGAAAGATGCCAGAACGATGATATGTCAATAAAAAGAGGATCATGAATCACTGACCTCTGCAAACTTCTGGCACAAAAGAAAGAGGAAAAAAAACCCCAAAACAAAACTATAAAAACAACCAAAAAAGCAGTTGCAGTGATTTAGAAAAGCCACAGGACTCATCACAAAGCTCAGCAACCTCCTGCAGACTGAAGTTATGTAAAGCTCCTTTATTTACTTAAACCCCCTAATTTTTAAAGAATCATCAATAAATGCAGCTCCTAAGACTCTGTATAAAACCACAAAATCATTTTCAAGGCAATCAGCTGGGAAACAGCTGCATTTACATTCCAGAAGGGAGAATAGGTGGCCACAGCCCCGTGGTCACACACTCAACCTGCTGAACAACTGCTGAACGATGCTCAAGTCTAAAATTGTCTTTAAAGATCCCAGTTCTGGGGCCTTTTACAGCCAAAGGAAACCTCCTGAATCACCACTGAATCAGCAATCCCGCCTGAAAAACAACTGTGGCTTCTCCCATAACCCAGCTGGTTTCTTTCTCAGAGCCTAATCCAAACACAATCTGCTCCTTCCTCATCCGTGCGCTCCCAAATAAAATGTGGGAATGGAACAAATTCCGTGCTCCACGTGCAAAAAAAAAAACCAGCAAACTCCCCTAAAATCAGCATAACAGTAGTCAGGATGACTCCTATTATTTGGGCTGCAACGCTCAGGAAATTGTCACTGAGCTTGGATCACCTCTCAGTGAGGGCATAAACACCGCCTGGATAAACAGATCCTTGGAAGCAGGGAAAATAAAGAGTGGGGATTGTGAGGGGGAGCTCCCTGAGCTGGATCAGCCCCAGCAGGGTCGTGCCTCCCAAAAAACCCCTGTAATTACCCCTGAAGTCTTGTGCAAGTTCCTGGGAATTACCAAGATCCAGTTCCTTGCACTCCCAACGTGCCACATCCATGTGTTCTGGAGTGTTATTGTTTGGTCTGCCTTGACAACGTGAAAATAATAAACCTTGATATTACCCATTTTTAAATTAAAGCATTTTTCAATAGAAAAACACCCCCAAACCACTAATTATACTTAATGGCTTCAGTGCTCTTTCTTTCTATTTTATCTGATTTTAAATAGTCTGGAATCAGATTCGTCATTTATTTTTTGGGCCTCTTGCAGAATAGAAATTGCTGGCAGGAAAATAAAACAGAACTAAAAATCAGCCATTTCTCCAGAAATACAGGTCCAAAAGCCACGGAAATAAAAAAGCAGCACCAGCAGCCACCCAGCCTGTGGCAGCACATGCATGCAGCTCCTGCGTCAGGGCAGAGCTACCATCAATGTGTTCAAACCCTGCCTCGTGTACAAACACGGAGCAAAGTGCTGCTCTCACGCATTTCTGAGGATGTTTGGAGCTGAATTTTGCCTGCAGTACACACTGGCTTCTCAACTCCTGATCAAAACTTGCTGCCTACGACGTGCAACAGCTCCAGCAATTCATCTTTTCCCTTCCCTTAGTTCCTATTCATCTCACACAGCGCCTGGCTACAGAATCACTGACAGGTTTATATTGAATATGAAAGAGTTGCACACTGTCGGAAAAAAAACTGTGTCTTTACATAAATTACTCCAGTGCATTTCTTCTCACAAAAGAGCCACTTTAATCCACTTTCAGCAGTCGTTCTGCACGGTGGAAGTTCAGTATCTTTATTTTCAATCCTCCCAGTAACTGTGAGCAACCTCCCCACATATCCCACACGGTCCTGGGGTCATTCCATAGAAACAAGGATAAACCAACGCTCCCGTCCTGTGGGGCTCACAGATCCATCTCCCAAAAATCTGGAGCCGGATTAGAAAGTTCTGACGTTCAGAACACAACCAGAAATTGCATCTCTTTAACAAAAACCAGCCAGTCCCTCATTAAAATGATCGATTCACTAAGAGCCAGAATAAAGGACTGATGCCACTGGGAGTTAATTTTTACCCCTTCCTAAGAAAAAGTGCATCCACTTAAATGTCCAGAGAGACACCAATGCCAAAAGAAGATAAAGAGAGAGGTAGAAGGTTAAATAATTCATGCAGTGATTTAATATCAGTGAGAATTGTTCACTCTAAATTTGCCCGATGTACTTTCTTTCCTTATATTAAAAAAAAAGGAGAAATTAGCCAAGAGCTCACTGGGAAGGCACAGGGATCACCTGAAATACAACTTCAGGTGCAGAAAGTGGATGTGCTGAGGCTGGTCTTGCCAGAAATTGTTGTATTGCATTTATAATAAGTTTAATTTTAAACAGATGCTGAAGTTTCATTCCCAACACAGGCTACCATGATAATTTACAATAATAGAAATTCTTACCTGCCTGCTCCTTCAAGGGATACATCCCACTCTCATCCCACAAATCAGCCAAATCCCTGCTCTGTGTGCAGCAGGGAACCACGGAGCACGAAGGCTGAATCTGTTATGAAGCTCTTTCACTGCAGTTATTTTTATCGAACAAATTGAAGAGGTTTGGGGGTTGGCAAGAGGGAGAAAAATATCAGCTCTAAATACAGCTCTCATACGCCCTGCAGTCAGGCTGTAATCAGAAATAAATAAGTGTTTATCTCCAGAAAACGCCCGAGGCACGGAATCGGTCTGGTATTGACAGAGCTCACGTCTCAGAGCCAGCTGTTGTGTAGTTACCTGTTCCTTCCTGAATCCTGTGTAATTTCAGCCTCCCAGGGCTGCTTCATTGACTCTCTGGAAAGATATTGCTGCAATTTACTCAACCAGCTCTTCTGGAGCTGCTGACTCGATAGAGATACGGGATTTTCCCTCGCAGCAGAGCTCAGTGAGGTGAGGACAGCACAGGGAACTCATCACTCCACCTGAACATGGGAAAAATTGGGGATTCCCCATCCCTGGAAGTGTCCAGGGCCAGGTTGGATGGAGCTTGGAGCAGCCTGGGATGGTGGTTGGGACAGTGAAAAAGTCCTTTTCACTGTGCTGAAGAAAATAAACCTTCCCATGGAGTGTGGCAGCTGAGCGCTGCTCGAGGGAGAGGTGGAGAGCTGGTGCCGCACAGTTGGATTGGCAGGGAAGGATCTTTCAGGGTTATTTTAAGCCCAGCTCTTTGTTTCCTGCATTGATCACCGGTCCAGAACCAGCACGTGGAGGGACAAATGTTCCGAGAGTATTTCCAACGTCCTGCCAAGCATTCTCAGCCTTGACATGCTGCAAAATAGTGGGCATAACTCACAGCTCTGTTACCCTGATTACCATCGCCTTCCTTTTACACATTCCATTTTCCTTCAGTTTAGCAGCTGCTGCCTCAGGTTGATTTAAAGCGAGGAGCACATTCTGTCACCATCTGATCTCTAATACTTTCTGCCACTTTGCAAAGGGGTATGCAGCACAAATTGCTAAATCTGGTGGGTTGTGAGAGATCAGCTGCTAATTTAAGGCTGCTTTGGAGGGCTGAATAACAATGTATGGAATAAATAGGATTTGCATCACGCAGTGCCTTCGCTGCCTGGTTATCTCGCACAGCTCTGGAATGGTTTTGCATGCAATGATGGTGGCTACTAGAGCTCATCTGAGGCACCTTCACACCTCATTTACGAGGAGTTTTTCTGAGAGGGGATCAGTCCACGTGAGGCTTAACTTTGCTCTAAACACAATACAGTTATGGCAGTGCTAGAGCCACGTAAATGCTCGCAGCTGCTCATTTGAGTTTTAGGGGCTGAGAAGGGATTTTCCTCCACCTCCAAGCTGAATTTTCCCCATAAACTTTACTATCTTAACGGAGTCATCGGAATTCTTTCGGCCGTGACTCATGTGTGGTACCTTCTCCGTGAGACGCGCATTGAAATGGATGGAAAAACGTATCTCATCTGTACATAAGTAGCATGTAAGTGCTTTTTCATGAATAGGGCATTTCATCTTTCATCTAGTGCTGAGTGGGTGAAAGGAAACATACACAGCTGCATCCTGAAAAGACAAACTCAGCATTAGAGTCTGTCATTAAAGTTTCTTGTAAATTCAAACAAAAATTACTCAACTCAAACTATTCATTGATGCCAAATCACAACTGGGGCTTTGTTTCAGTGCTTAAAAAAAAAAAAACAGCTCTGTTCCAAGCTTAGTAGTAACTTTTCTAAATGTTCAACAACTTTAATTCTTTAAGCAATGACACATCAGATAAACCTCAGCCCATTAAGCAGGAAACCACAGGTTTATTACAAAGTGAAGCAGGCTCAAAGTGGAAAACCCAGGAAAGCTCAAAGTGTTCTGAAGAAATTTCTAATTAGTTATCTCTAAAATACCACCAGATGAAATTCTTGCAGGTAACTGCTGGCTACACCTAATTAAGCAAAACCTTTTTGATATAATGTCATTATAGTGCCTCCAGCTTCTGAGAAAAGCGTTTATTCTGCATAAGTCAAGCAACATTTGCTTCCAAAGTCTCCTGCCACTGCTCCTGAGTGTTCCATCAAAGGCTTGGGCTCCATCACTCCCTCCTCTGTACTCTGTGCTCTGTAACTACACAAAGGTGCAGTAAATTTTTATTGAACAGTTTATAAGACACCATCATTCTGACGAGATTTCTGCAGCTCTGCAGCCCAGGCTTTGTGGCCTGTCGAGGTGTGGGTGGTTGGCAGAGCACACAGCCGGTGTGGAACCTAATCCTGGTTGATAATGGATTAAACACCGTGATTGTCTTGTCCTGTCTTCACATCTTCACCTCTAAAGAACAGCACTTCCATCACAACCTTCAAAGGAATTCACATATCTCAATTTACTCATTTCCACCAGTGGAGGAGAGGGGAAGTGCTGCACTCTGTCACCAGCCACCCAAAAATACTACAGCTCTTGATGGTGTTCTCATAACAAAAAATCCAGCCCAGGAATCTTGCAACTGCACAAAGCCCCACTTTACAACTACTAAAAAAAGAGGAAAAAATTCCATGCTATGTATGGAACCCAGTAAATAAATACTGAAATATCCAGGACAATAACAAAAAATCTACTCCTCAGCCACCGAACCTTAACCTGACTCTCCACTCCTGCAGGTTTTCCCCGTGTTTGGCTCGAGTATGTTTGTTTTCCACTCGGAAAGAACACAACCACAAATACCTTTTCATGCCTTACACTGCACTTAGCCGGCCTGCAGATTGTAAACAAACAAGATGAAAATCTGAGAATGTTCTTTGCTGAATCTCCGTGAAAAGAAACCGGGGGGGAGGGGGGAGAAATTTTAAAAAAGCAAAGCAAAAACTCAACTCTGCATAATGATGAATGTACCAAGAGAAATCTGGCATGCACTCCCTCACACCCTGCCTCTTCTGCAACATTTTCTGCAATATAAAGACAACATTTAGCTGAGCAAACTAGATGGTCTTTATTTGTGGGCAGAGGAAACCCGAGGCAAGCGCTCCAAGAGACTTTTCTTTTTTATTTTTTTACCAATGGATATGTTAATTACTTAACTTCTGTTATTGGGAAACTGTCCCAAACTAACCTTCCACTCTCCCTCTGCTTCAACTGCAGTGGGGTCAAAATTCACTTTTTAAGGTTTTGCAGTGAGAAATTGAGAAGATGAAGCCCACCCTTGATGGAGCTCCGAGTGCTTTATTCAGATCCTTGCTGATCCCGACCTGAACACCTTTTGGGAGCTACACAGGGGTGCCTGGGGCCAGGATGCTCCAAGATTTGCTCTGTGGGACACAGCATCTCCTGAGGACAGAGCTCTAAGGAGAAAGGGAGCACAGCTGCTCCCAAAAACTCTGCTCTGGCCAGAAAACTCTCGCTCCCATGAAAAATCCCCGTGTCCCCAGAGGCAGCAGAGCACAAAAGGGAACAGTGGGAGGTAAAATGAGGTTTTATTTTTAAACAGCGGTGCCTGTTGATGTGTTTGGTTCCAGACAAATAGAGGAGGACGTGGAGCCGCTGCAGGACATTGTGGCTGAAATGGCACCGACAGCGAGTTCTGAGCTCGAGTTCCACTGCTCGGAATAAAACCTCTCACTGAGGCAAATCTCACACGGAGCCTGGAGTGACACAAATCCCATCAACTGCAGTTGGCAGCCAGATTTCCAAGAACAGATGCATGGCTGTTAATGATAACCCAAAAAGCTCGGTTTCTAATGCAGAAAGATTGAAACTGTGTTAACATTACAAAACTCTGCTGAGAACTGGAAGCATCTCCAGAATACGCCCCGCAAAATACTTCGCAGGAACTTACAAACTCCAGCTTTAGCGGAATTAAAATTATCTAACAAAAAACATCTCCGGCAAAAATGCCTCCCAAGTTTTGAAGCGCATTTCCATCTGTTAAATTTCTCTGTTGCTGACGGTGTTTACCTTGAGTCGAAGATATGAATCTTTGATTTCATGAGATTAATGTAATAACTCGGTTTAGGCTGTTAATGCATTCAAAGCTCTCAGACACACAGGAGACTGAGATGGCATCAAGAGCACACAGATACATTTGGAGGGGATGTTTTTAATGTGAAATAAATTAGAATTTCCTTAATCTATTTCTGCAGCAAGGACTACACTGAAATAAAAGCTTCCTGGCGTGTCTTAGGCTGGTAGAGATGGCTCCCAAGCCCATTTATCCTTTCTGAGCACTACTACATAACCTAAAAATTAACACCAAGGAAAACCCCTAAAGCCTTATCAGGTAAGTGAGGACTCAAGCTTCGAGGAATGCAATGTTCATTTCTCAGAAGTGACACCTGGCCAGAAGAAAACAATAATAAATAAAATATGCATATGAGATGCAGATAACTGAAGAGAAAAAGGCTGTATTGGTCAACAGAAGAGCTCAGCCCAGGTGATGCATCAAGGTGCTTCTGTTGGTGCCTCAGACCCAGAGAAATGTGAGAAACAGCTCTGTCCTCAGCTGTCCTGTCAATAATGTTATTTTTAGTGGGCACCAAGAGGAGCTGTGTGGTTTGAGGAGTAAGGCATTGTAGAAGCTGCCCTGGCTCAGCTTCCTTGGCACTTTCCACCCTCAGGAGCGGTGTTTAGAAAGCACAGCAGGTGCCCCCACAGGCTCTATCAATCACTGTCTCCTGCAAAGATCACTCCACGCCCAGAGCTAAAGACAGCAACAGCAACAAAATGCCAAGAAATGCCACAGCTCCCATCAAAGCTTCGGGAATGGGACTCAGCAGCTGGGCTGGAGCAGTTCTGGACACTGCAGCCTGTCCACCCTCCCTCGTGTCCTCTGCAGGGGAAGTCCCAAGAGCGACGCTGCCCACACCCCACCAGCTCTGCTGCCCTGCTCTGACAGCCACAGCTCCAACATCCACCCAGCAGCCTGAGCAGGGAATTGCTGAGGCTGGAAAAGACCCTTGAGAGCTCTGAGTCCAACCATCAGCCTAAAGCTGCCTCCACCACCAAACCACGACCACACGTCAGCACTGGCACCCAGCTGGGTGGGCAGGGAGACTGCCAGCCAGACTGGATGTTTTGGTTGAGTTTTTGCATCGTGAACTGCTGTGGTGCTCCTGCCATGAAAACCTCCACTCTTTGGGAAAAGAATTGTCCCAGGAGCTCCTCTCTCTGCCCCTGCTGTCGAGGGGAGTTGGCATCTCGAGTGTGGTGACCCCCAGCTGCAGTTCCTCTGCACCCCTGGAGAGCAGCTCCTGCTGTGCAGAGCTCCAGAGTTCACAGGGGAAGCACCCAGGGATGGTTCTCTGGCCCTCCTGGACAAAAATGAAAGTCTGGACAGGGCTTGGGGCAACCTGGGATAGTGGAAGGTGTCCCTGCCCATGGCACGGGTGGGAATGAGCTGAGCTTTAAGGTCCCTTCCAACCCAAACCATTCCGTGACCCTACAATTTTTCCATGTGAGCAGCCAAGTCCTGCTCCTTTCACAGCAGTTATTTCACCAGTATGGAGAAAATTAAGCATTCTAGAGCACCGTCCTAGGTGCAGGAGAGAAATATTATAAGTTTCGCCACTGATCATTTGATTTAATTTACAGTTTTCCTTTCCTGCATGTTTAAATCCTGGAAAACGCCTTCAGCATCCAAACCATTTATAATCAAAGTAAGTGACTGCAGAAGTTCAGAATAATCTATAAACTCAAAAAAATTCACAGTTCTTCTCATTAAGTGAAAAAATAAATTATATGCTGATAACACACCTCTGTTTTTTTATTTCATAGCTCAGTGATTTAAATTACACTTTGAGAAGAATAGCAAATCAGAATGGAACCTTACAATTATATGGATTTCCTTGCTTTGCATATGGAAACGTGCATTTGATGTTATTCTGACTTTTCCCCCTATAGGGCCAACAAAACTCATCTGGAACTGACAAAATGTTTTCTCCAAACATGGACATTTAAATACAACGTGCATTATTTTATCAGTGTTTTTTACAGAGCAGCTTCTGCCCAAGGTGAAAACTCATTAAATGTGAAAATGCAGTTGCAGCCACGCTTGCCATGCACAGGAGCCTCAGGCCAGAGTGCACTCAGGTGTATTTTGGGGTTTGGTTGTGGTCAATCAAGGATGTGTAACCCCCAGCATTAGATTGGAGTGCTTTTCAAATTTGTGATTGCTTTTCCATTTGTGGGTGACAAAATGACAGAGTCCCTATATGTGTCACCTGTAACATCACACGGAATAAAATGGTACAAGCCCAGGAAAAATTGAGACCTCCTAACTCACCCCCCATAATTCCATTACATGGGAACTGAGGGGTTTTGAATGAAATTCAGATATGTGTTACACAAGACAGAAAGCCACCAGCAATCCAATTTCTAAATAAACCATCTAAGGCAGACAGCACTGAAGCTGACTTTCCCCCAGTAACCATATTAAACAGAATGAATTTCAGCCTTTCATAAGCTCAACAGGCAGAGAAAGTGAATTTTCCAAGCTTCCCGAGCTGCAATCACGCTCCCCATCCCCGAGCTGTGCCAGAATCTCCCTCCACAGCACTGGCAGGGAGAATTTTGGGGCCAAGGCTGGCAGATGGCACTTTCGGGATCAATGGTGTGAGACCTGCAGGAGGAAATGAAACCCTCCCCGCCATCAACAACCCCCAGTTAAGAGCTGGAGCCCTCATTAATTTAATTGGTTTCATACGAGGTGCTAAAACACCGAACTGCTGCATTGAGAAGCCAACACCGTTTCCATTAGTTCAGGAGTGTTTTGCTCACCTCTATTTTTGCTGGAGCACAGAAGGAAAGGGGAGGGAGAAGTGTGTCATGTACTCTGCCTGCAGCTAGAGAATGCCATGCTGGAGTACATTTTTCACCTCAGATGAAAAATGAAGGCAGGTAGCCTTTCAGCACAGCTGCTCCTGAGGACTGAAATGGAAAATTATTTGGAGAGCAGCTCCCACATCATTCACTCAGAGCTATGGATTTACATCCTCCAGCCTGCCTGAGATCCACAGGGCGAGCAGGACTCCAAGCCAAGCTGAAATCTGAGGGAGAACATGCATTTAAAACATAAAAACAAACTACAGTACTACCACTGGGGGAAAAAACCCCCAAGATCATTAATCATTACCCTTCAGGAAATCACTCAGTTTTCAGTCTTTCTGCTTCAAGTCTAAAAATTAATTTTCCCCTTTTTAATGGTGCTGCCTTTGAGTACAAAGGCCAAAAAATAAAAGAGCATGAGGGTTGTGTGACCATGGGGCAGGAAGAGAATTGCACCTCTCAGTTTGGCATCTCTGGATGATGCCTTAGGATTTAGCTGTTATTTTTCTCAGATCCTGTACTACTTTAGTGTAACTCTAAAGCTCCATATGGGCTGGGAGCTCCTGTTCTCCCATCCTGCTCAGACACAACAAATCCTCTCCAGGTCTGGACTCAAGGACACCTCACTGTCTTCAGGCTCCAAGCAAAGTACACAACAGAGGGAGGGGAGAGCAAACTTGGGGTAAATTACTTCATTACCTGAAGCTGTAATTGGAGGATTAACCCTGATATGTCAATTGATCAAAACTTATAAAAGTGTAGCAAACTTGTGCCCAGGGGTCCATCTTGGGTGTGGCCTCTCCTGGAGAGGCTCTGACTGCCCGAGGTGTCCCTATTGAAGGCCCTGCAATAAATCCCCAGTTAATTCTCTTCATCTTGTCTGGCCTCTGTTTTAGGCAGCCACTCCAAAGCATCGTGGAAATGGGAGAGAAAAGTGGAACAGGGCACAGCCAGGACATGGAGTCCTTTGCTGGTGCTCATGGTGAGGAATGGTCACCTCCTCGTGCTCCCTGGCACTGCCCATGCCCACCCAGGCCAGGAAATCCAGCTTTGCATTGGGCACCGAGCGTTGCTTTTCCCCTTCAGAGACACATCCCCACCTTCCTTCACTCCCCTTGGAGCCTTCCAGAGACACATCCCCACCTTCCTTCACTCCCCTTGGAGCCTTCCAGAGACACATCCCCACCTTCCTTCATTTCCCTTCTCTTTGGTGCCTTCCAGAGACACATCCCCACCTTCCTCTGCTCCACTTCTTGGAGCCTTCCAGAGACACATCCCCACTATCCTTTGCTCCCATTCTTGGAGCCTTTCAGAGACACATCCCCACCTTCCTTCCTTTGTTCCCTTCTCCCTGGAGCCTTTCACAGACACATCCCCACCTTCCTTCACTCCTCTTCTCCTTGGAGCCTTTCAGAGACACATCCCCACCGTCCTTCACTCTCTTTCTTGGAGCCTTTAACCCCTGAGGATGAGCTGCACCATCAGGAGATGCTGGTCTCTGATTTCAGTGTTCCTCTCCGCAAGCACTTCCACCCTCTGTGTGCCTTTAAAGCTCCTCTCACTTAACTTGGCTGGAGATGAATGTCTGTGTGAGCCACTGGCTGAAGAGTCTTTATTACAGAACAGTTCATAACAATAAAACCGTCCTTGCTGCGAAATGTACTCTCCTCCTCCTGAAAATGGAGCGAGCCTATTAATTATTTTCTTAAAGACTGAATCTCAAAATGGCACTGCTGACATTTAAGGCTCATAAAAAATGCAAGTCTGTCTGATCTGTGAGAAATGAGTTTATATGATCTGTTTTAAGATGAAAATATTTATCAAGGAAGACAGTTGCCAATTAGGAACACAAACAGAAACAAAGCCACTTGCAGCAAGTTGCCTTTTCCTTTTTTAATCTTTTCCATGCCAAGGGCATGCTTCTCCCCATCACAGTGGTGCACAAAGTAAGTGACATCTGGTGGCTTTTTGCTGTAATAGAACGAGGCACCTCATTTCAATGCTGTGAACCAAATCAATTTTTTAAATTTACTGCTTCTTAGCAGAGCTTTTTAGATGTTTTATTTATTTATTTTCACGCAGATCCTTCTGAGGCCCCTGGGCACCACAGTCCCTCTTGCAGGGTGACAACTGCTGTTATCCAATTAAAGCGGGGTTGTCATATTCACATCAGGAAAAACACAGCTCCACAAAGAAATTTGGAAGGCGCTGGAAAAGAGCACTGAGATTTAGCTGGGAGAATCCCACAGAGCCAGGCTGTAAGGAAAGGCCGTGCAGAATTTGGTGAAGGAAATCCTTCACCTGCTCCCATTATTCACACGCTCACGGTAATTAATATCAACTCAGGTCTCCCTGAATTGTCTCCCATCGGATTTTAATTAAACCCATAAGAAACAGCTGCATTTTTCATTCCGAGCTCTGCAGCATCCTGGTGGCTACAACTTTTACAAATTTGAAGCAGCTTTTCCCCTTTTCATGCTTTATTGATCCTCAGCAATGGCCACGTCTAATCCAGCCAAGCCTCCTGCACCTCAACCTGCACTCCAGACATAAAGCAATTACAACTCCTCTCCAAACTCCTCCAGCCAGAAATACTCTTCTCTTTTTGAGAGCCATAAGCCTCTCCTGGATAATTAATAGAAGTACTGTCAGCCAGCCTCAATTAAAATTACAGAATTGCTGGCACTGCAATATCAAGGCTTGCAACACCAATTTCTGCAGTAATAAGTATTTATGGCGGTTAAAAAAAATCTGTAAGCACCATGTAGCAGAAATTAGATGAAAGATAAACAGACTCTAAATATTTATCAGCAGAGGAAGTTCAAAAATATCCCAGCAAAAATGGAGCGGATGGCAGCTAAATCCAGACCACGGAGGGTTCCTCGAAGGATGTGCAAGGAGGAACTTCATTTTCAGCCTGACACCACTAAATCAAATTAATTCCTTCCTCCTATTCAACTGCTGCACAGAAACCCCTGATGGCAAAAAGACAAAGCTAAAAATGTCCCCAAACCCATGTCTGAACGCTGCACTCTGCAACAGTGCAATATTTTAAATAAAGAATTGGACTTTGGGGCTTTTCCATCACTTTTAAGGCCTAAATATCCTCAGGAGGAACTTCCACCTGCACCCTTGGCTTCCCCCAGCTCTGAAAGGGGCTCCACATCTGCGGGGTCTCCATAAAAAGGGGCCTCTGGGACAGCACAGCTACTGACGGATTATTTCAAAGAGAAATATTATTTCCTGCTCGCATTCCCTCGTCCCCAGCAGACATTATCTGCACCTCGAGGCCTCCTGGCTGAGCTAAATAACACATGCACAGAAAAGCCCAGCTGAACGGCTCCAGCTCCAGCCACTCATCAAGGAGAAAACTTCTAAAGATCCCATTTCGATTTAGTTTTTTGAAATCCTGGCATGCTGAAGTCAGCAGGAAGACATTTCATTGACTTTAATGAAGCCAGGGGTTCATCCAGAGAATTGCTGTTTGGAATGAGCACAGCATTTATATTATCTCATTTGAAACCTTCCAAGTTTTTTTTTGTTAAATGCAACTTAATGATATTTGCTATTTCAGAATTGTTTGGTGTCTTTCAAAACATAGAGAGGAGGGTATTAAAGTTCTGCAGTGGGAAATGCTCAGTGATGATGGATGGGATATTCTTGTTTCAGTAACAGGCATGTTTTTAATGCATAAATATTAATTGTCATAAAGCGCCTGTTCCTTTTGGAAAGCTTTAGATTGCAGAAATCGTAATAGTAAAAAAAAAAATACTGTTGGTATTTACATATTTATCTGTATTTTCACTGCACATTTTTAAGGCTTTTTTTTTTTTTATATTTATTATCCAATGTACCAGCACAGCAAGACAAAAAAAAATTGGAAAACTGGAGAGATGATTACACCCACTTAATGGGTGTCATTACAGGAAAACACTATCAAAACCCAGCAGAGGCTTTTTATGCATTCCCCTGTACTCCACCGCAATGAGTTATTGCAGCGTTCTCATGCTGAACCAGGAGAATGCTCAGTTTGTACAGCTGCAGGAGAATGAGCAGCAGGTGAGGAGAACCCGTCTGAGAGTCACTGCCTGGCTCAGAGCTGCTCCCTGAGGAGCTCTCCCAGCTCCTCCAGCCTTGCCCTGGGGAGCTGAGGGCTCTGAATTCCCCCAAACACCTGGGAAACTGTCCCCACTCCCACAAGGTTCTGGTCCCCCTCATGTCAGTGCAGCCCAAAAGTTTAATTTCTCCTGATCCCACCTGGGATTTCCATGGATACCAACCTAGATTGAGTTTACTCCGCTGTGGGTTTGTCATTTCGCTGATCTCCTCAGCAATGTCCAAAAATCTCCTCTGAAGGGTTAAAAACTTCACTATTTAACATCACCCGACATCAGATAAATTATGATTTCCTCTTTCCTCAATGAGAGGATGAGCTTAGATTCCACTCTTCCATTCTGCTCACCCCTCACGTCTCATTTCTTGTTTTAAAGACGGTATAAATAGCTTTACAAAGTAATTCTAATACTAAATGTCAAGTGCAATCGTGGTTTCATTCTGATTTATCCTTATCTGATCCTCAGGCTAGTTAATCCTCAACCTGAGAAACTGTTTCCAGAGCTTTATAATTTATGAAACTTTTCATCTAAATTATTTACTTTACGAACGGCTCCGATGAGTTGCTCGGGGCATGAAGCTGTAGCACTCAGTGCTGGAGTGCTGAAGAACTCGGTTTTGTCTTTTTAAATTAAGAGCCCATCACTGCATCTCGTGCTGCAGTTCCTATTGGCAGCCTTTAACGCACAGCAGGGGTTTTATCGGAATTTTTATCGCTCGCAATAGATGCAGTTACAGCCCAGATGTCACAGCGTTACCCCGGAGCTCCAGGGAGGCACAAAGCACGGAGAATCCCTGATCCTGAAGGTGTGAATGTCACATTATTCCTTCCCTGGATCAGATGGGCACAAGCTCAAAACCTGCTGGACACATTCAAGCTGCTCCTCCTCCATTGCAGCACCCAAAATCCTTTCCAGAAGTGGCCCCAGGAAATGTCCTCAGCAACCAGAAGGATGAGCCATACAGCAACAAACCTAAAAATGCTCTGAGAAATGGTGGAAGGCAAGAGCAGGAGCCCAATCACCAGCCTCCCACATCCATGAAATGATGAACTTGAAAATTTGAGATTCATTATCCCTTTAATTTACTTAACATTACCATTATCTGTTAAACATTACCTAATATCTACACAGCTAAGCAAAAAAAGAGACAAATTACAACTAAAAAGTAGCCAGAATCAAAGAGGCTGGGAAGGAATATTAGATAAGGTGTTTGATGGGCTTTAGCAAGGAGTGTTGGTTTTAAGAGCTGCTCAAGAGTTTTCAGGAGATGAAGCTCCCCTGTGAGGAGCTGGGCCTGCAGGCAAACCCATCTCATTATTGATATATTCTCTTAATAAACTATTAAACTGTCCTTCTCCATTTCCTCCTGTTTCCAGCTTTGCACAGACAAACCTCCTGGCTGCTCCAGTCAGAGTCCTTTTCCTCTGGATTGATAAATTCTGGCACTCAGACCATTCTATCCCAATTTAGGCACAGCCAGGCTAACACCGAGCTCTCTCATTTCCTCCAAATGATGGGCAAAACCTTCCAGAATCCTGATTTCTGCTACTTTTTCCTGAGGACTCTCCTGCTTGTTGGTATCTCACTGCTCATTTGGTGCCAGTTCTAAAGCACTTTAATTAAAGTGCTTTTTTTCCACGCTGTTCCAAGACCTGAAATTGGGCAAACCAGCCAATATTCCAAACTCCCATCCCCGCGCTGCCCACCCTCAGAGCACTCTTTCATCACTGCCAGCTTTCTTCCATCTCCCAAGTACACATGCTGCACATAAATCTTTATTTCTTTTTTCCCTTTGTATCTTGCAGAGGTTTTTCATTTTTCAAAGCAGCCTTATCTTGTTTTCTCTGTAGGACTTTGAACTTTACATTTTATCTTCGCTCTTGTCTGACCTCAGAGTTCTTCCCACCTCAGACTCACCTGGAACTCAATGACTTATTTGAAAGGAATGACCTTCCCTCTATTCCATGAGAAGTTACCAGTCTAACTTAAACCTGTCATGTTTAACCAAACACCAACAAATGCAAAACCAAAATAAAATATAATAACAAAAAAGCCTTTTTCACTCTCATCACTATTTCTAATTTTATGGTTAAGATAGCAGGGTACGTTCACTCACACTGAAAACCAAGGTTTTTTCTACAGGAAAAAAAAATATCTCCTTGTGAAACTTATTTTTTCCTGCTGGAAGGCGTGAAGCCAATGGAAAATGTCAATTTGAGTATTTTGCTATTTAGGTACAGATCTGCACCTTTTCCAGTGAGGAACAACCCACCTTAGATACAGATTTGGCATAAAACTCCATTTATTTATAAGATGCTGTGCTCATTTGGTGAGTAAACGATGGCGTAGTATGTTTTAGAATATTAAGTGTGCACTTTGTGCTGCTTGGTGTATAAACAAATAAAAGCCTGTGTTGCTTCCCTGCCTCTCTGTGGCACCATTTCCCCACAGGGTTCATCTCCAAGGAAATCCATGTGCCCCCCAACACTCCCAGCACTGCAGGGGCTGGAGCTGCTTTCAGCAAACCAGCAGGATGAGGATCACAGCCCCAGGAGCTCCCAAAGCGCCTCTGGAGCTTACCTGGAGCACCTCACTCCTGGCAAGGTCAGGAGGAGATCTCAGCCAGCTACTGAGATTTGGGGAATGAGTGTTCCAGGCAGCTCAGGCTCTTGTGGGAGTTTGAGGAAGGAGGATCTGGGAATGGGAAGAGGCCATGGATAGGTTGGGGCTAGAGGGTTCCTGCAGGAGAGCAGCTCCAGGTTGGAGTGATCCCAGGGCTGGAGCATCAGTCCTGGGAGAAAAGGCTGAGAGTGGGGCTGTTCATCTGGAGAGAAGAAGCTCCAGGGAGAGCTCAGAGCCCCTTCCAGTGCCTAAAGGGGCACCAGGAGAGCTGGAGAGGGACTGGGGACAAGGGATGAGGGACAGGACACAGGGAATGGCTTCAAACTGATGAAGGACAGGGTTAGATGGGATATTGGGTAGGAATTGTTCCCTGGGAGGGCGGGCAGGCCCTGGCACAGGGCGCCCAGAGAAGCTGGGGCTGCCCCTGGATCCCTGGCAGTGCCCAAGGCCAGGCTGGACGGGGCTTGGAGCAGCCTGGGACAGTGGGAGGTGTCCCTGCCATGGCAGGGGGTGGCACTGGATGGGATTTAAGTTCCCACCCAAACCAGTGTGAGATTCTATCCTGTGACCTCTGGAGTGCTGCCACCAGAGGGGATGAAGGCAGTGGCACAGAGTGTGCAGTGGATCCCTCATTCCTGCTCACATTCCCCACCCCGTCAGGTCCCTCATCCCACCACAGCCTCCTCGTCACTGCCATCAGCCACCAGGAGCCATCAGGACACTTTTCCTTTCGTTTCTTCTCACAGGGCATCCGCTGCTTATCTCCCCTCAGAGGCCACTCCCTCAAAGCAAAGCTCACCAGCCCCGTTCAGCAGCTGCTGGAAACCAGGTGTAACATAAATTAATAAATATCCCACGGAACAGCTACATTAACTGCTTGCCCCTGAAGTGCTGTTCAGTGGCATGTCAGGCACAGCTGTGTAATCAAAGGATTACAGTGCTCCCCTTGCAGGGCTCTCCACCTCCTCGGGAGCTTCCCTGTCTCCCTCGCCTGTAAAAACCCAGCTCAGGCATCAGGGCAGGATTGTAATAGTGTCTTTGAGCCTGGAAAACACAACCAACAGGCCGTGGGGACAAACACAACACATTTTCTGTCAGGTACACAGATTTTAAGAGAATGGGTTAGCAAAGCTGTAGATCATTAGTTCATGTTAGTGAAATTGCAGTGTAAGTGGAGAGATGGGTGCAATTCGAGATCAAAACTTGCAGGAGCTCACAGATCCCTTCCCCTGAACAGCTGTATTTACACTGCAGGTCTGACACCACGCTTGGTCAGCCAGAAAAACAGGGCACTTCGCTGAAAAACATAAATAAATAAGAAATACTAATTTGTGGGGGAAAGCGGTGAAAAAACCCACTCTCTTACTGGAAATCTACCATGTTTGTCCACAGCACTTCAGATTCTTCCTGCTGAGGACCTTAACTCCAGCCAAGAAGTATGGTGGGAATTTAGAATTATTCCCCCTCCCCGTGTGAGGCATGGTGGAAAATCAGGGGGTTAAGGGGGAAATTGAAGTCTGAAGGCAGCAATTAAGGAGTTCAAACCAGGGTATACCTTCTGCAAACCCTCTGAGATGTTTGAAACCGTGCTCCACACCCAGGCGAGTGCCCAGGGCAGCACTGAATGATTTAAGAGCACATTTCCTTGGAGTTTATGGCTCTGGAATACACATTAACCGTGGGAGTAATTAGGAGGGAGATGGAGTTTGTGGGTCTGTCTGTGCCAGGGCTTTCTTCACCTGACTGATGCCTCTGCACGGGAAGGGAAGCACAGCTGGGTGCTCCAGGTTCCTAAATCCACGTCTCATTTAGGTGACATCAGACCCCTGCTGCCAGCTCACCTCAGGAGAAATTGTAGGAGCACCAAGTGGTGACACAATGCTGAGCTAAAAAGTGAGATTTTATATTATATAAAGTTATATTTTCTGTGGACACATAAGGAAACACTCAGTGGAGGAAAAGCAGTTTATAATAGGAAGGATTCCCTTCCTAGTCAGCAGAGGAATTCCGTAAGAAATCCCCACTGGCCAGCCACAGCTCAGTGACTTTGGCAGAGTTTGCTGCCATCCCCCAAACCACTTTAATAAAAACCAATATTTTGAGAGGTGTTACAGTCCCAGGCCAAAGCCCATCTTTAAAACTGTGTTCAGTAGCACTGAAATCACCTGGGCTGCCAGCAAAAGCTCTGACCACCGAAACTGCCCCTTCTCACAGAGCTCCTGCCACAGGTTGCTTAAAATAACCTAAAATGTAACATAAGCAGCGCCTTATTTGCATCTCTGTGGTTATTCCCACATAATCCCATCCTCGTTAATGCTGCCAGTGGATTACATACCTCCATCCTGCCCCTTCAACCACGTGAAATAATTCAAATAGGAGCGTCTGCCTCAACCTTCTCATTTATATGATTTCCAGGTACCTACTTTGAGTTTAGTCATGAAGATAAAATCCATTACTGCCTCCCACTGCATTAGTGGAATTAAGTGTTTTGCAATGTAAATCTCTGCTGTTTTCATCATGTTGCTGTTACAAGCCACCAAATAAAACACTCTGAATTTGAGATTAGTCCTCCTGTGACAAAATCTGAACCATAAAACTATTTTGTTATTGATTTCAGAACTGCACAGTGGCTGCACTCACAGGCACAGGATCTAAGTGCTATTAAAAAAAAAAAGAAAGAAGGTAGTTTCACTACTAAATCTTCATACAAGTAGTTTCCTCCTTTCTGCATTCAAATTGATTTTCTTTATTTGGCACATGAAGAGCCAGATGAATCCTTTGACTCGATGCCCAAGAGTGAAATGGCACCAGCAGCAGCAGCAGAGAAGCTCTCAGGGCACGAGACGTGTGACAACATTTTAATCGCTGACAAAAAGAGGCTTCAAGGCAACCGCTCCGTCAGTGTTTGCTGGTTCTGAGTGAGATTTACTGTTTGTGAGTGTGTGTGTGTGTATAGAACACATATATGTGCATAAATAGCATCGATATAAATATATATGTGCAGCCCATGTACGTTTGGGGGTTTTTTATTGACGGAAATTTCCCTCTTTGCCAGAGATGGAGCAGCCCCCAGTCAGCACCAAGTGCAGGGCTGTTCAATCAGGTGTTTGTTTATCCCAACGAGCACATACGATTTTCAGCTAAACCTTAAAAATATTTACTCTTCACCAACAGTTCCAGCAAACTTTGAGATTTAATCTGCGATGTTCTCAGCTGGCCACTCTGCTTTTATTTTTTTTTTAGTCTCAAAATACAAAAGAACGTGTTTGTTCTACAGGAGGAGATGATGATGATGGGTTTTTGGTCTGGCTAACGATTCAAGAAGTGAAACCATTCTGATGTCATATGCGAGGAAGTCAATGTGAAGGGCACTTTAGGCCATAGAATGATGTAATAAATAAAATTAAATTTTAAAAAAATCAAAATCTGAGAGTTTGGTGGGTGTTTAGATGCACCATCCTAGCAACACTCTCATATATCCTATTAACCTACAAATCTGTCTGTGCCTGAGACAGTCAGATCCCTGCAGAGTACGGCTGGAGTATTACAATGAAGCAGCAGAGGAAAAAAAAAAAAAAAAGAAGAAGAAAAAGAAAAAGAGAAGCCCATACATGAGACCGCCAAAGTTCAGCTGGTGAATTGTTGCTTAACAGACTCTGACCATAATAACCCGTCACTGAACCTTGCCTGCATTCTCAGCAGCGACCGAGCTATTTTTAACAGCCAACAGCTTGCATTTGAGAAATACCCCTCTTCACCCAAAAATATTCACAGCGGATGGCACCATCCGCGCACGGCCCGAGCCAAGGCGGGATGCGCTGCCGGGATGGAAAGGCTCTTTCGGGAAAGCCCTTCCCGAGCGCCTGCTCGCCCCAAGCCCCGAGCCAGCGCCATCCGCGGCCGCGGGACCTGCCCGGCACGGCAGTGACAGCATCTGCGCCGCCTTTGTCCCTGCGGGTCCCCCCGGGCACGGACCCGCTCCTGCCGCGGCTCCGGGGGATGCAGCGCCCGGGGAGCGCCCGGGGAGCGCCAGCCCGGCGGGGAGCGGCGACACCCGGGTGTCCCCCGGCTGGAGCCACCCGAGCCCGGCCGTGCCCAGCGCCCCGTCTGCGCCCTGCGCCT
>VYZT01037151.1:48502-134838 GCA_013400735.1 Pomatostomus ruficeps
CTGGGGACCCCCCGCCTTCCCGCAGCGCCCATCCCATCCCATTCCATCCCATTCCGTCCCCACGCTCCTACCTCCGCCGCCTCGGCTCGGCTCTGCCCCGCGCCCGCCGCCTCCGCCGGCTCTGCCCTGCGGGAGGGGGGCGGAGGACGAGGAGGAGGAGGAGAGGAGGAGGAGGAGGAGGAGGAGGAAGGGGGAGGGAGGGAGCAGCCCCGCCGCTCCCCGGCCGCGCTGCGCAGCCCGGGAGGCGGAGTGCTGCCGCTCGGCTCTGCCCCGCGGCTCCCCGGGGCGGGGGGTCCCCGGCGGGGCCCCGGGGATGGGGACGGAGGGATGGGGTGCGAGCAGAGCGGGGAATGCTCCGCGGAACCCCCCGGGATAGGATGCGGGGCATCCCCCGGACATCGCCCCCGCGGGCCCCACGAACCTCCCGCGGCAGCACCGGGGGGATGCTGGAGAGCATCGGGAAGGAGACGGGTCCCTTCTGAGCCCCCGGCAGGAATTCGGGCTGTCCCGGCCAGCGGGGGGTGTGGGTGGCACCGGCATCCCGAATCCGGGTGCGCAGGCAAAGGTCAGCCCGAGGAGATTCGTGCCTCGGGTGCTGCCAAGGCTGGAGCGAGTCCGACCTTCCTGCTGCACACCTGGCAGGCTGCAGGCGGCATCCACTGCCCTGCTCCGGGCTTGGAACGGCCACAGCACAAACGGGGCTGAGCAGCCAAAATCTTCTACTCAGTGAATGCCAGGTTCGTTCTCAAACAAGAGATCCTACCGAAATATATATATATGTAAAGTACATATACATAAAAACTGTTAAACTGACAGAGGGCAAGCTGAGAGTAAATTTTAGGAAGGAATTGTTCCCTGTGAGGGTGGGGAGACCCTGGTGCAGGGTGCCCAGAGAAGCTGTGGCTGCCCCTGGATCCCTGGCAGTGCCCAAGGCCAGGCTGGACGGGGCTTGGAGCAACCTGGGACAGTGGAAGGTGTTCCTGCCATGGCAGAGGGGTTGCCACAAGATGGGCTTTAAGGTCCCTCCCAACCCAAGCTGCTCTGTGATCCCATGATGATAAATACATGTTTAAATGCACAGTCTGGTTATGACATCTGTGATACCCTCACGTCCCTTCTGAGGGGCACACACCATTTCCATCAAAGGGTTAATGCAACACTTGCCAAGCCAATGGTATCAAAAGGAAAACTCTTCACATTTCCCTCCTAACACTGCTAAGCTTAAATCCACGTGTTTAATCCTCAGCAATATTATTTCTAGGAGCTTGAAGTGATGAAGCATGAGCTGAACATGAAAGAACAGTGAATTCTCTATTTTAGTACTTCCTTTCGTGATCGAGCCCATCTTTGGTTTTAACTTTCAGAGGCATCTAAACCTCACGCAGCTCTGTGGGAATCTGCTTTGCAGCGGAACCATATGCACCTTAATAGTAAAATGCAAAGCAGAAGTTTACAAATTACACAGCTCTGATTGGGAGCCAAACAGATTAAAGACTTCAAGCGGCTGATTGCGCACCTGTAAGACCAGATAAAAATTAAAAAAAGATTTTAAAAGTCAAACATGCACACATTTCCTGCAGCACCATGCGTGTATCTCTGTTCACATCACATCTGATTCTCACCTGGTTTTTCGGTAAAAAAAAACACCCGGAATAAAGACCCTGACGAGGTGAAACCTGTGATTTATAAAATACTCACACACATTCAGGGTTTCTGTTCTGAGTTAAATATGCTGCCCTCCAAGGCCTTTCTCGGCCTCGTGGGATGCTCTGAATAGCAATTATCCTTAGCCAGATTTCTGTGTAATTACACTCCCTTCCTTTTTCGGTATTTTTAAATAACAAAAAAATCAAAGAAGCTGTCAGGAAAACAAGATCTCCGTTCCCCGGGGGAGTCTCTGTTTACATTATTCCTCACCAAGCTGCAGCTGGAGTAGAAACCTTGGTGGTGTTTCCCACACGAGGTGGCTCAAACTTCCCGGCACTCCACAGAGGTTGAGTCTGCCCATCCCACAGCCACGTCCAGACTGTGCTCAGAGTTACCTGCAGAGATGGGGAGGAAAAGACAAACTTTTATATAAAAAAATCCCTCTCCAGGACCTGTGTTACCAGGAAAAATCACAGAATCACAGGTTTGGGTTGAAGGGACCTTAAATCCCATCCAGTGCCACCCCTGTCATGGGCAGGGACACCTCCCACTGTCCCAGGCTGCTCCCAGCCCCGTCCAGCCTGGCCTTGGGCACTGCCAGGGATCCAGGGGCAGCCACAGCTTCTCTGGGCACCCTGTGCCAGGGCCTCCCTGCCCCCACAGTAAAGAATTTTTTTCTAATATCCAACCTAACCCTGCCCTCTGTCAGTTTGAAGCCGTTCCCTCTTGCCCTGTCACTGCACACTCTTGTAATGATTGCCAGAGGAAGACAAATCAGAATAAACAGCCGAAAAATCTAAAAGCCAAGACTGACCTTTAATGCTCATGATTCAGAGTTCAAAGAGGGAGGCAATGAAGAAGTTTCAATACAGAAATTATAGTGGAGCTATCTCTGACTAGATTGGTTTTCATAAAAAGAAAGGTCCTGACCTCCACCTCTGTAAATCTGATTTCTGCTGGTTGCCATGCTTACTCTGCAACATATGAAGAATCATCCCACTTTTAAAACAAGTTTGTACATATTTCTTAGCTCTGAGCAGGCTTGTGTGGTGAAAAAGATGGGAGAGTCCTTCAGTAGTGCTGAGAAGCAGGCACACAATTAGTAGTGCAAATGTGTGAATTTAAAAGGTGATTTTTTAAAACCAAGTGGGTCCTTTCCCTTTGCTGCTGGTGGTTTGGGACAGAAATCCAGTCCAGCGGCTGGGTTTGCCAGCAGCAGAGCTGTGCATTTACAGCCAGATTGGACTCTGGGGTGAATAAATCAGATTGTGTCCTCGGAGCAGCGTTGTAATGGGATGCTAATCCCGGGAAAAGGGCTGCGCTTCCTCCACGTGCCTCTCCCAGCATCGGCATCTCCCGCTTATTCGCCCAGAGAGAGCTGGGAAATGCAGATGTTTCTGCTTTGTGCTTCCTCTCCCCCAGACTCATAAAGCAGAGGAAGGAGTTCATTGCCCGCAAGGGTCGAGGGGGATTTTGCTTCCCGCTCCGGCTGCTTTCGGGGAGCCCTTTTCCCACGACCTCCGTCACCGGGAGCGCTTCCCAAAGCCCTTCCCGAGGGATGCTGCTGCGGGGTGCCAGCGCAAAGCAACATCCTTACTCCAAATCCTAATTCCACCAGAAAGGGATGTGGGCAGGGACAGGAAAAGACCAAAACTTCCCAAAACCTCTCTGTCCCCAGGAGCAGAGGGAGCTGCCACCTTCCCCGAGGAGCTGCCCGAGCCAGCAACCCCAGGATTCCCCCCTTCTTTTTTCAGGGAGAGCAAAGGGATGGCTGGAGCTGGAAGCGAACATCTTCCTGGGTGGGGACCCGTGAATCCATCCAGGCGGGAGCTGCCGTGCAGTGAGCCTGGAAAGCCACCAGGTGCTGTGTTTGTTGTACTGGAGAGCTGCAGGGCTCCCAGCGCCCGGCAGAGCCGCGCCTCAGCCCAGTTCCAGGCGGAATTCCCGTCCCGCTGGATGCACCGCTGCGTTTAGGATGTGCAACCACAGCCCCCCAGCTCCCCCAGAGATTATTTAATCTCCCCTCCCAACGCCGAGGCTGTGAGTTGGTGCTGTGAGGAAGCTTTGCTATTCTTAGTTGTCTGTTCTCCCATTAAAATATTGGTGTAATTCTCGCCGGAATTAATGGAATGTGTGTATTTTAACGAAATGCATTATTACTCTCGTTTTGCCCCCGGTATCCTGGCAACAGGCACATTCACATCACTAATTTCATATCTTGTGCATCCTTCAGCTCCGAGTAAAGGGTAGATCAACCTTCAAATACTCTGAGCGCCTCTTCTGCTGTTTTCCCAGCTTGGGCTGGGAATTATTCTTCTTGGCATGCACATCCCTGGAATGCCTCTGGGAATTCATGCTCAGCCTTTAATTGAAGCCAATGCCTTTGTCCCTGGAACAGGCAAAAAATTAATACTGCAACTTGATTAGGTGAATGTGGCAGGATTTGGTTTCCCACAAATGGGCTGTTAGATTTTAATGATGAAAGCCATGAGCCAGTTGTCCTTTGCCTGGTGCCATCCTTTCATCCCGAGCCATGTCCTTCAGCACCCAAAAGAGTTCCCTGTCACTGGTGATCTCCGTGCCCTCCAAGTGCTTGTTGAAGGGCATCATTCCCCTCTCAGTCACCACTTAGCCAAGCAATGCATATTAACTTCCTTTAATCTTCACTCATAACTCAGTCTCTCCCAACCTTTCATCATTTTTATTGCTCTTCTTACGAATTTCCTCCAATTTGTCTGCATCTCTCTGGCAGTGAGGCGCCCAGGATTTACTGCCTTGTTTTAGATGTGATCTCCCCTGCAGCAACGCAGGAGTTGTTACCTCCTGCTACTTTTCCCCACCACTGATTTAACAATGTGCTGGAGTTGTGAGGTAGCTGGGAATCAATTAAAATAGATTTTAAATGGCTCAGTGCTCAGAATTACCATAATTCTTCTGTGGCACCGCGTGTGATGAGAAGTCTTGGAGCCTGTGGGCACCTGTTGCTCCTGGAAGCCTGTGGCTGTGATTCCCAGGGCAGGCACAGCTTTGGAACCTGCTGCACGCCCAGCTCTGAGTCTCTCAAGGGGTACGAAGGAGGAGTTATGGTTTGAGACAAGTGGAGATGGGCTCAGATTGGCACCAGGAGCAGCTCACGAGTGCTGCTGGCCCAAGGGTCCCACACTGCAACTCTCAGACAGGTGACAGCACCCAAGGGCTCTTCACAGCTGAGGCAGCAGCCAAGAGCTCGGCGTGAGGTGGCTTCAAGCTCCGTTTAAATGGTTTGCTTTAATAAAAAATTTAAAAAAACCAAAAAGTCTTTAGCAATCTGTCAGGCATTTTGAGCTTTGATTAATGAAGAGCTTGAGAGAGCTGAGCAGCAGATTAAGTGATGAAAGATGCTCTAAGACTTCTCAGATCTGCTAAAATGATCAGGTGACTTCTCTGCCCCCACCACGTGCGGTTTTGATTCAAGGCACACACTGGGGCCAACAGGATCTCTGCTCCCGGTTCCTCTTTTCCCACATGAGCAATCCTGTGGTTTGACAGTGCTCTGATGAATAAGAGGGGAAAGCTGTCACTCCTGAAGGTGTTTTAGTTCCTCTTTCAGACCAGTTTTTCCTTTTCTGTCCCATACACAATCTGTGGCTCTCCAGATCTGTTTTGTGTTGTCACATTTGCTCTCTGAGCCGCTGGCAGGGAACTGGAGGTCACTGGGCCTTTACACGCACACTCCAACGCCCTGAGTTCTCCCTTCCATGGTGTTATTACTCCTCCTCCAGCTCCTGAATTCAAAATGAAGCGTTTAAAATTTGATCGGGGATGTGTTCTAACGAGTGCTTGGATTATGTGTGTGCCTTGTTTCCTTAAGTGATTTTCACCGTTCTACCTCCAGAAAAACAGATTAACAGCATTTTATAAGCTCCTTTCTCTGCATACCCCAGTCCTTCCTCTTTCCCATCTGTTGCTCTTCATTCATGAAGTTCCCTGCAAACCCCAGCCTTCAGCTGCAGCTCAGGAATTAATGAAACAGCTTGAGGCATGAAGCACATTCATTTACATACAAGTTCCACATATGAATCTTTCCTTAAAAATTATTTACGTTCTGAACAAACAGCTCATAGTGCTGGCCAAAAAAATAAAAGACTGTTTCTTTTAGCCATGATGTATAAATATAAATATTTCAAGTACTGAGGCTGATTTGTTAATGCTGAATTTGGGGGGTCCATTGGTATGGACACGGCCTGTGCCATCTTCCTTTTTTCCTTCAGTTTTGTACAACTGCAAAGAGATGAATTTCCAAGCCTGCTTTTGCTATGTCGGCCTTCATTTTAGATACACAAATGAAGTTATTGAACTTGTTGGATGTTCTATGAAAAATACCAAGATAGAGCAACTGTCTTTACCTTCAAAGTTATGAAAACCATTATTAAAAAGATCAGTCACAAAACCTCCTTGCTGACATAATGATAAATGTTTCCTCCGAGTGTTATTCTATCTTCTAATTTTGGAAAAATTAATATACCTCTTTTCTGCCTTTTTTTTTTTCCTTTTTGCTAGCTCAGGCCTCGTTACAAAGCCATTTTAATTTGCAATCATTCTTCCAGTGCACCTGCAATGATAGAGCTGATAAACACTTTCTTAGATGAACATTTTTAATGACTGCCACGATTGAAAACTGAATTTTGGCTTTAGGAAGAATGCCAGGGATGGCAGAAAACCGAGAGACAGAACAAGCAGAAGGAATAGCATTGGAGGGATGCGTTTGATACAAAATATTGAGCAGTTTGGTCTAGTGGAAGGTGTTGGGGGTTGCATGAGATGAGCTTTAATGTCCCTTCCAACCCAAACCATTCTGTGGTTCTGGGATTATCTATTCTTGCTGTGTTTTATTTTTCCGATAAGTTTCGACTCACACAGTTCAAACACTGCTTGAATCCATCAAGAATCCCTCGGTTTCTCCTTTTTTCCGGTGCCTAAAAGCTGGAACACAAGAGCAGGGTTTGAGCACACTGCTGCTATCTTGCTGAATCAGGCAGTTTGGGGCAAAGCCAATTCCTGTGACTCCTGTGGTCTCGCATGAGGAATTGCTTCTGTTGAAGGAGCGTTGACCATTTAATATACACTGCTCATGACTCACCATATATATTCCCAGAGCACTTGGAGGTATTTCCATGCTGTCTCTGTATTTTTACAACCTAAACATATTCCCCTGGAGATTTATGCAGCTTTATATTCTTTGTCCCTCATACACATTTCCAGGAGTTTTATGGGGGAGCAGAGAGGGAGCCGAAGCAGCGCAGGCAGCTCGCTTAATTTAGCACAGGCCTGTCCTTTCCAGTTCACCCACCTGCAAAATGGGAATAATAATAAGCACTTAAGGGAGAATATTCACATGTCTAGCTCGAGACCTTTAATGTTCATCTCTCCAGAGGCGCGGCAGAGAGGAACAGCTTCTGATTCAGACGCTTTGACTGGGCTTCTAATGGAGCTTGCTCCTCTCCTGGCAGTCAGGGAGAAGTTCTCAGCCCCAGCACCCCTCCATCAGGCATGGAGTGAGCTGCCAAAAGCCAGACTCTGTGAACATCCCCTTTCATGCCTCATCCTGCAGCCCTTTCCACGCTCAGCTTCCCGCTGCGGAGCAAGGTTTGAGTAACTCAGTGGTTTCCCACAGCGGCAGAGTGGAGTGGGGTGTGGGATGAAGACCCTGCAGAGCCCTCAGATCACTGAGTGTGAACAACGGAGCGTTTCAGCAGCACTTTGTGTGTGTTAAACCCAGTGAAAGCACTATTAATTATCAATATGGCCAGTTATTAGTATTCATTAGGGCTCAGAGCAAACTACTGAGGCTCAAATCTTCCTGTTGCGCTCTCTGACATTGAGCAAGTCACTTCTCTTCTCTTGCCCTCATCTTCCCCGTCATCAGGACCTCTTTTGCATCATCCCTGAGTGTGACGTGCACCTTAATAAGGCTTGAAAAGGGCTTTGAGAGCTCGTGGTGAACAGGGAAATATGAATGTCAAGCGTGGCCGATGAGACAGAGCGAGAGCCTCGTCCCGATCCAAAGGGTTCGGAGCGGTGCCACGGAGCTCTCCAGTGCCTTGTGCATCCTGCCGGGCAATCCTGAGCACACAGAGGCACACCGAGCCAGTTCTGCTCACGGCCAGAGCCAAGAAGCACCACCAGGGAGCTGAGATTTGGAAAACCCACCCCTCTCCTGCTTTTCTTCTGGTTGCACAGGCAAGCTGCCCATTGGGATGCACAAATGGATATTTAGGCTTCTAAACACCCGCTCCTGGATGCAGAAATGCAGTTTGGGAGTGTGTTTAGCATGGAAAGACTGGCACGGGAATCAATCTTTATTTCAGAAAATCTTCCCTTCAGTGTTTAGCCTCGGTGTTGATTACATGAATTAGATCCCTATTACAAATGAGCCTCGTGGCCCAGAAACTAATGTGCGGTGCTCAAGAAGCAAGACTTTCTGCATTTCATCATCATTCTGTTTGTTAAAGGCTCGACTTTCCTGGCAATGAGGAGAAGTGTTTATTTCCCTGGAGCATTTCTGGATGGTGAAATTACGGTGTTATTTGTGGGCAGCGGATGCTGCATTAACCTGCCAAGGCCGCGTTGCCATCTTTAATCACTCTGCGGACTCCTGGCCTCCTTCCTTCACACCTCTGGTTTCCACAATAGCCTTTGGCCACTTTTAATCTATTCAATCCACTTTCCTGCTGGAGACAGTGGCTGCCAGCTTCTGCCTGCTTGGAGGCATGAGAGCAAGCCAAAGTGACAAAGTGACAGTGAGATAAACACTGCTGAGAGGCCTTAGTCTGCATTTTGAGGACTGCTGTAAATCAGGGTGATGGAGAGAGACAGATGAGTGGAGAGGTGAATGTGCATGCTGGGATCTACATATTCCTGTAAAATGCTTCTCCATTTCATTTAATCCCAGTGATAGGATCACTGCTGTAATGGTGTGGGAAAGAAGGGTGTGTTGACAGCGAGGTCAGGCTCCCGCAGAGTTCCTCAAGGCCTGCAGGAGTCACTGATGGAGTTAGTTCAGGTTCCTACAGTGCTACAGCACCTCTTTCTTATTTACGTGTCTTCTCTACATTTATCATTATGTTGGAAGCAAAGCAACACATTAATTTAAGTGATCACACACAAGAAATTCTTTATTTCATGTCTGGTAACGTCTGTCCCCAGCTGTTGGCTGACGTTCTCCACCCTGTTCTAAAATCCAGCTGCCTTCCCCAGGCTGAAAACCCAAACCCAGACCCCTGAGATGAGTTGCATACCCACACATCCACCTGATGTTTGAGGCACCATCAGCTAAAGCAAAATCTTGGTGGATTTGACCCCCCACCAAGAGACTGCACTTAAGAAAGTTACATCAATGCAAAGTCAGGCCTGAAATCTGCCATCTGCTAAAGCAGGGAGCCCTAAAGTTAAATTCACCACTGGAGCCAACGCTTGGCTGCTCTGCAGTTACCATCTGTAGGTTTTTACTTTGCTGTTTGTTCTGTTAAATTCATGCCTTGGTGTGTAAAAATGTCCCCAACCTAGGAAAGCAAATGAGCAATGTGACAGGGCTCGGCCCAGCTAAGACAATAACTTTGACGTTACCAGATTTTCCATACTTGAAAATCTCAAGGTTTAACCTCATGCAAACCCTTGGTTTTAGAGTTTGAAACCTCTGCTTAGTGCTGGAAATCTTGCAAACTTATTCCCTGCGACTGCACTCCCAGCATGCTGGAATTTCCTCTCGTGTTGTGCTAACACAGAGCTCTATGCTCAGAATTTATTATTCTCTCTGCTGCAGAATACACAACACAACCACGGGTATCAGTGGCTCTTCTTGGAGTTTTTCAGTGAAAAAAAAAATCCATGCAAAAAGCTTGGGTGCTCAGCTCCATGTGCTTCCAATCTCAAATTCAGCCTACCTACGAACCAAGGAGAATGTTTGGGAAATGTTCATGTGTGCATAAATCACCGTATTTGATGATTTACTCACAGGTGACTTTTTCTTTAGTGCAAAGGGATGCAATGTGAAAAAGGAGCAAACTTCCCCGTGGTTGATTCATTCAGCTTTTGCGATGAGAAGGTGCAGGACTGCCTAGAATGGCAGCGTAGCCCCATTGCTTCTTTTTTCTCTTCTGGTTCAGAAAGGAAAATGTCAGCCTGACCCATCTGCTGGAATGTGAGCAGAGCCCCAAAAGACCCACACACAGGCTGGAAGACAAGTGCCCATATGGTGTCTGCATTCATTCATTGCAGAGCTGGTAGGCAGCAGAAATACCTCAGGGAAGAATTGGGGATGAGAAGATATTTTTAATAAACCAGACTGCAGTGATCTATAATGGGAAATAATCACCCAGTCTTTTCCACAAATATCTAAATTTCTGTCTCTTCTACTTTCCCTTCCAGCGCTGGCAGAGAAAAAAAAACCAGAAAAGAAATGTTTCTTGTACTGTAAAACACTTCAAAAATTTCCCAGTTACCGGTGTTCTACTGTATCAAGGTTACTGTTAACGTTATTAATATTCATTTTCATTTACACCACTGCAAAGCCATTAATGTGATAAGAGTGTTATTATCTTTATAGCAATAAGTATTTATTAAAAGCATGTACAGTGAAAATTGGTAATAAGATGAAGCAATGCAAAGTAGAACGCAATGAATCCCTTAGGAAGAATAATAAAGATTTCTGGCTTTTTTTATTCCTCCCAACAACTTCACAGGGTAAAAAAAAAAAAAAAAAAAAGCAAGATAACAGCGCAGGCTTGGAGTCACTTATCAGAATTTGCAAGGGCTCTGGGTGTTTATCCTCAGTGAGAGCTGGAGGGATCCATTGCTGGAAAGTTAATGTTGTCTGCCCTTTCAGCAAGAAACTGTCATGCTGTTTTTGTTTAATTAAACTGTCGCTGTCAATTACTGCCTGCAAACAACCCAAAGAATCGCCCAGTGAACTTGGGAAGTAAATAACCCAAAGTATTGCCCAGTGAACTCAGCAATCACAGGGGTGTCGTGAGCTCCCTCTGCACTCCCTGCACACCTACGGGAGGTGAGAGTTGATAAAATTCCCCATTTCCATTCATTTCCTGCTTCCTTCAAGGAAATAAAAATAACCTGTCGTTGTTGTGGCCCCACGGATTGAAACATCAGCGCTTCCACCCCAAGCTGAAATATTTCCTCTGGTCCCAAAGGGTTCGTGTTTGCTGAGCCTTTCCTGTTGTCCTGGCAAGGGCTCCCTCCTGGGATGCTCCATCCGAATTCCATCACCCCCGGACCTCTGCCCTGGCCAAACCGGGCACTCCCCTTCCTGTCCCTCCTGGCACATCCCTCCATTTCCAGTTTCACAATCAAGTTCTATTTCTGCTCCTTTTCTCTTCTCTTTTTTTCACCAGGAGAAATCGTGGTTGGGTTTTTGCTCCGCCGCTGACCCCGGCTGCCAGGCCGGCAGCTCCAGGAGGGCAGAGCATTCCCAAACCACAGGGACACGGAGAGCTGGCCCTTCCTCCGTACTCTGTGTTCCTGCAGCTCTGCTGGACACTTCCTCAGGCCACGAGGAATCTCACCACTGGCTGCAGCTGAGGCTGGCAAGTGCTGCTGCCTGGAAAAATGACAATCTATTTTTTCCTTTTCAACTGGTCGCCAGCTGAGCGAGGGCTCCTGGTGCTTTCTGCTTTGGGGGAGCTGAAAAGGTGACCTCTGATCAACTTTCTGGGCCAACAACCTCTAACATTCTCTGCGCTGTAGCCAAGGACCACAGCTCGGTTTTTGACCGCTCCAGAAGTCCTCTCTTTTATCCAAAGTCTCGCTCTTTTCATCCCAATGCTGGGCCAAAAAAGTGACAGGACAAGTGTTGTTGTCATGTATGGTCTTAATTGGATTGGATGCAATTCTGACCAAAATATCTGAATTCCAGGAAGATACAACCAGAAAAGTTCCACCACCAAATGTGGGGTTTTTTGGAGTGCAACTTTTCAATAGGGAACTCTTTGCAGTGGAGTTGGAGGCATTGTGCTCTTTCCAGTGGCCATTTACGAAAAAGGATTGTTCCCCCCCACATCTGAATGTTGGGGATAAAAATTGACTGTGGGGAAGATTTTCCGTGTTTGGACTCCAGATTTTACCTTCAGGGTGTACAGAGATAAGAAAAACCACAAGAGCAGAGTGTAATGTTAATTAGGTTCGGTTTTCCTCCTCACCAGCTGGCCCAGCACAGTCCAGTGATTTTATTTGTGGATAGATTGGAGATATACTCACATATTTATAACCCCCCAGCCATGGCAGGGACACCTTCCACTGTCCCAGGCTGCTCCAAGCCCCGTCCAGCCTGGCCTTGGGCACTGCCAGGGATCCAGGGGCAGCCACAGCTTCTCTGGGCACCCTGTGCCAGGGTCTCACCACCCTCACAGGGAGCAATTCCTTGCTATGAACGGGGTAAAACAGAGGAGAAAAATCATGGCTAAAGTGACGCATTTGTTGTATGTCCCAGATGCCTTCACTTTTTCCTTTCTGTTTGAATTCCCTCTTCCCTCAAAGTTACAGCTTTAGCTTTGATCCATCCCGGCAGAATCAACAATCTTTTGTGAAATGTTCTTTTCAGTCCAAGCCCTCTCTGTGATAGCAACAAAAACAGTACAAAAAGAAGATTTGGATTATATTTATGTGTGACTAGGCTATTGATCTCCCAGCCCAGGAAATGAAAAATAAGATGAAATGTGATTTTTAAATCTGACCAGGAGGAGGGGATCAGGATGAAGCCAAGCACAAGTCAGTGGGGAATGTGATTCTGCAGCGAATCCACCTCAAGAAATCAACTTGAAGTGTTTGTATGACACAAATTCAGTTTCTTATACTCACTGGGGACCTGGTTTCCTCCAGGGAGTATTTTCAGCCTTTTTAATTTACCTACACTTTATGGAGAGACAGTGAGTGCACTCTGGCTTGCAAGGGGAGATTCCTGTCTTGAACACCTCCATTCTCACCTCTCCTTCACCCAAACCCATCTCTGATCCCACTTGTTTGACCGAGGACTTTCCTCCAGGGATGGTGGGGGACTCACAGCAGGTCCTTCTCTGAACATCAGTTTTCCTGTGGTGGAGAAAACAAAATTCCTGCTGGCACGAGGGCCTTGTATCCCAGCCCAGCTGCTCAGGCTGCCCCTCAGTTCCACCAGCACTTGGCTGGTCACAGCAATCATGAGGCAGATTGGTCTGAAGGGACGTGTCTGACAGTGCGCTGGGAATTGTTTTCTTCCTTTTCCTACTGTAAAGCATTCTTCCTTCCCCAGCCTGCCCTAAAGAATCTAATTAGTGGCCTAATTACCACCCCCATGCTATGGCCTGGCTGACCTTTGCTGGCTCGTGTTCTCAGCCTGCCTTCCCTTGGCAATATAATTTTGGGCCGTGGGTCTGCGCCGCTTCCTCTGCGCACCACGACGTCACCACGCTCCACTCAAAGCTTATTTTTATTCCCCACTCCAACAAAATTGAACTGTGAAAGCACTGTAAATTCTCAGCCTCGAGAGGCTCTTCATTAAGCAACAAATAACTCTCTGCACCTCCGTGATATTACCCTCCTGTTGGCTGTTTGTCACACGGCGCTTCCCCCTGCCCAGCCGCCCGTGGCCGTTCCACTCAGCTGACAGAGCTGCTGCTGGCCAAAAAAATGCACATTACAGCCTGTCTGCCTTCAACACAGAGGCAGCAGCATCATTTTTATCCTTGTTTGGCTCAAAGGCTGGTGCTGTCGCGCTGGTTTTATCAGACATCACCGGGCAGCGTTTGACGGGACAGGATCCTGGTGCTGTCCCACAGGAATGGCTTTTTCCAGCCCCACTGCTGCTGCTCATGGTGCTTCCACACAAAGAGGTGATGTCCAAAACAACCAGCTGCATTTAAAGCCTCGATGCTCTGTCCCTGACACTGCCCCTCCAGGGCACCTCTGCAGCCCCCAAATCTTGGGAACAAACCTTGGGACAGTCTGGGCTCCCACCCCTCCGCACATCCTGCCTTGCCCCGGGGCTCAGCGGTGTCTCAGCTCCCTGAAAGGTGCGCTGGGAATTCTCAAGCCACAGCGCATCTAAAAACCAAGCACCACCCCAGGAAAGGATGTCATAAAACAAATATTCCTCTCCTGCTGAAATGCATTATTAAAGCCTCCACCCCATAAATCCCAAGTAGATAACACTCTCCGTGGCACCTTGTAAAATAAGCAATTTTCTGCTACTGAGGAAACAAATTCCTTTTCTCGTTCCTATCTAAACTCCACCAACACGATGACAGACACAACACTGCATCTGAGCTGGGGTTTGACAGCCTCATACATTTCTAACTCTGTCAGCAGGAACGAATCTTTGAGGCTTTTCTCTCTAAAGAGGTGTGGGACCAGCCTCACCCTCTGTGTCTACCAGCCAGAGAGTTCCCCACCATTTCCAGAGCAGCTTCACTGCAAGGCTGACGTGGAATTGGAGTGCTGAGATCAAATCTGCTCCTCAGAGAGGAAGTGAGGCTGGGAGTAGAAAGGTAGATGTAGATACCTAAAAATTTGCTTTTTCACCCCAGAACGTATCAGGATGAAGCTCATTGTGTATCACACCCTCTGGGTGCTGCTGGGGCAGAAACGGGGAACATCTGGGGTTGTATCCAGCAGTCCTTGCTAAAACAGATGTGGAGCAGCACTCAGACCAGGCTGGTTTTGCAGCAGCAATGTTTGAGGCGACAAATGAATTTTGACTCCATTTTCTAGTTTCCTGATGAATCTGTCAGTGTTTCATTTCAATAAGACGTTGCCTTCCTTTTTTCTTTGGGTTTGTTTGGGTTTTTTCAGCTTCAACACCTCCATACTGCTACTCAGCAATTATTGCTTCAGCAAATGTTAACATTTCATTCCAATTGAGAAGAAGAAGAGATTAAGGAATTCCAGCATTCACCTACCAAATGAAGCTGCTGCTTTCTAAATAGCTCTAATCAGCTGCCAAGGACACCGTCCTGGTTCCATCCATTACGAACCAGGCAGGTTTATTTCTTGTGTGCAAGGTCGGTGGGATCATTCATTTCAGAATCTTATGTAACGTCCAATGATCATTTCTAGGACAAGCAGGGGAGTTAACTCAGTAGTTCATTGTTATTTTTCTGCTCTGTGGTGCACAGAGTGTATCTCCTGTGCATTGAGCAGCTGCCAGCAGGGTGCTCAATACCAACAGATCTTACCAAGGTCCATATGTGGCCACAGATTTTAAATACAGACTTATCCTTTTTTAATTATTCTTTTAAAGTCAAAGCTAAATTCAAGAAATTTTTATCTACATTATCATATATCCAGGGATCAGCCTGAAGCCAAACTAATTTTTTTCATATTATGAGTGGAAAAATGGCTTTTTCTCCAGCTCAGCACAGACCACTTAGCATAAATCCCTTGTGTTAAAGGCCCTGCTCCTCATTATCAATACAGAATTCCCAATAAGAATAAAAAATCCTTTTCTTTTCTTCCTCATCCTCACCGCTCACTCAAGATGCAACCATGTCCATGAGAAAGGACCCACAGTGTCACTCAATCCTACCATGAAAACCAATTAAAATTCCTTCATAGGGAAACCAGCTTTGGGTTGGGTTTGTTTGGGGTTTGTTTTTGGTTTTGTTTTTTTTTTTTCCAGTCTGCTATGATAAATAATAGCAAGGAAAAACAAAGTTTTTAATTTGTGCAAATGCCTTGACAAAGTTGTCCTTCATCCCTGTGTAAATATTGCTCCTGTACCACTGCCAAGGAATGGCCTTGAGTGTCTGCAGCCAAAAAAAAACCTCAGACCTGCTCCTATCTGAGCCCGTGAGACCTACGTGTAACTCATGTTTGTGGCTGGTGTTCCAACCCTTCAAAAACTCCCTCTGAGCTTCTCCTGACTGCAAATCCAGACTCCTGTGCCCTGACTTCTGTGAGGCATTTCAGGAGCAGCCATGGCAAGCTCTGCAAGGAAAATACTTCTGTGAGACAAACTGAAAAAGCTGAAGGGAAAAGGCCAAGGTCTCTAACAAGGAATTCCTCCCCAAACATTCAGACTTTCGTGCCTGGATGCTTATCTGTTCTTTTAGAGTAATCCAGCAAAAGATAAACTTTCTCCTCCTAAAAGCCTTTGCTCCACTTAAACCCTAGACCATGGGGCATGAAATTCTGTGGCTGACTCCAGAGATGATGACGGAGATAAGGAGAAGGGAATCTGTTTAGATGCGTTTGCACAGAATGACCAGAAATGTCACGGCTCTCTTGCACAATCTGGCTGCATTCCTGATTTCAGTTCCTGCAGTGGCTGGAGCCGCACTCAGGTGGGGAAGGGAGAGCCACTCCAGGGGAGATCCCCTTGCAGGAGGTGTCTGCAGGATGTGGCTCAGCTCTGAGGCTTCCATGGAATCTCTAGCTCCCCATCTCCCATTTGATTGGAGCAGCTGGCCCTTAGGCACGAGTTCCAGTGCCTCTGGAAACTGGAGGGTTCAACCAACTCTCATGGAAAGTGATGAGAGAATAAACATGAATTACACACCCGACAGGAGCACAGGCTGGAGCCTGCACACCTGCAGGCATTTTATGGCGCTGACTTTTCATAACCCATGAGCTTGCAGATTTGGAGGAAAATTACAGATGGAGTCCAAGTCCAAAATCCCACAGCGTGAGCTCCTTGATTTTGGTGAGGTGTCCAGACCAGACCTTTCATTCCAAGATGGGGCTCACTTACATTCCAACCCAAAATTCTTAAATCCACATGTAGGGTGAAGTGCTGAAGAACCATCTTCTGTCTTCCCAAATAGGAGAATCAGCTCCTCTTGTGCCAGGACAAGAGGGAATGGCTGTAACTGCCAGAGGTTAATTTTAGATGGGATATTGGGAAGGAATTGTTCCCTGGGAGGGTGGGGAGGCCCTGGCACAGGGTGCCCAGAGCAGCTGTGGCTGCCTCTGGATCCCTGGCAGTGCCCAAGGCCAGGCTGGACAGGGCTTGGAGCAGCCTGGGACAGTGGGAGGTGTCCCTGCCCATGGCAGGGGTGGCACTGGATGAGTTTTAATGTCCCTTCCAACCCAAATTATTCTGGGATTCTATTCTGTGATTAATCACTACTTTTAGAGCTGTTTTCAGAACCTCATTTTTGTGTGCACCTCCCTCTGCAGAACCCCCAACCCTGAGCCAGCAGCTGTCTTTACCCAAATGGTTCTGGGTATGTTCTGCACAGGTCTTTGCCATTGAAGGCTTTTGCTAAAATCTGGTGTGGTTTTAGTAAGAAAGCTCTGCTGGCAAGTTTGAAGCGTGGGCAAGGCCGTAACTCCAAGATATCAGTAGACATCACCGTGGCCAGCCAGTTGAAATAGTTAAATTATTCTGGGTTTTAAGGTCAGGAAATGGTGGAACTGTAGCAGGAAAGCACACTTTACATAATGCAGAATCTCAGTCCTGAACCAAAACACTGAGAATAGCCTGGAGGGGATCAGCACCTTTCATCCAGTTCCAAGGGAGTCTGGAAACATTCACATTTCAATTTGTCAACCACCCTTTAACCTTTTCTCCCTTTTCTTTCCACCCACTGTGGTCTCTCCACATGCACCTCCTTCCTGTTTACTGGGCATTTTTCTATTCATAAAAGAAGGGGAGACCACTTTGAGGACTTCCCCCAGGCTCAGCCTCTTTAGGATCCTCTTTAGGTTCCTCTCCCTCCAGGGCTGCTCAGGTCAAATGGAAATCAAAGGTCAAAAAAGGTTCCTGGGTGTGAAAACCTTTCTCTGCAAAATAAAGGGGTATCTGCCACACCTGTGGGTCACAGCTAACCTGGGAGAGGGAGAATTATCCTTTCAGAGTCCTTTCCAAATTAAAAAAAAAAAGAATAAAATGAGTAATACATTCCTGACATGGTATTCACTGTCTCCAAATATTTAATTTTCATTTTTAAAAAGTGCGTAATCCTCTTAATGAAATCATTACCTGCTGAGTACCTCATTTTACAGTTAGAAAACCAGAAGAAAATGAAGAATTAAAGTTTGTCTTGTCTTTTTCAGTGTTCCAGGTCAGTGCAGAGAGCACCACAAGCACGGAGAAATGGCCAGGCTGGGACAGCAGCTCTGCCCCATCTTCCTCCCCGGCACCACCAGAGCCAGAACCTGGTCTGAGCACATGAAACAAGGGGCCAAACAGCACAGAAAATGGAATAAATTCTCTCTATTAAGAGTGCTCTGCCGGGCTAACACAAGTAAAAATTCATTAAAAAGTGGCAGAGTATCCGAGTGCTGAGCTGCATGTGGATGCACACGAGGCATCATTTTGAGAAAGAGATTCCATCTCCTGCACAGCCCCTGCTCTCAGACAATCCCCTTTTCAAGCACGCTGATGTTGCTGCTCTCCTTAACACATTTTAATTCCACTCTCAATGTTTTTGCACGCTCAGGGTGCACAGCCAAGGACGCTGCCCTCAAGAACCATTCCCTGGGAAGGGGTGCAGGGAGCCAAAGCGTTGACAGGAGGGGGAGGGTGGTTTGCTTGTAGAATCAAGGAGCCTGCAATGACGCCATGCAGGGTGTAATTACCTCAGCTCCCGCCTTGCTCTGCTCGTCCCTGCGGGCTGGATTCCTCCAGCAGGTACCGGAGCAAGAGGAGAGAAGGGGGAAGAGGAGGAAAGGGCTCTGGTACTGCCGCTTTTCCCATCAGCTGGAAGCCCAGGAGCTCAGTGACAGGATAAGGGGCAGCAGGTTCAGAGAGTTGTGGGGCTGGACTTGGAGGGAGATGGAAAATTCAGCCCTGTTTTGTTACCTCTCCCTGTGGGAGCAGCACAAACGCTTGGCCTGAGAAATGCAGGGAGAAGCACCCAGAGCCAAAAGAGCTTCCTTCCTTCCTTCCTTCCTTCCTTCCTTCCTTCCATCATCCATCCCTCCTTCCATCACCCATCCATCCATCCATCCCCTCACCCATCTATCCATCCAATCCATCATCCATCATCCATCCATCCATCCATCCATCCGTCCATCCGTCCATCCATCCATCCATCCATCCTGTACCCATCCATCCTGCCAGAGTGACATTCTGAGGAGGGGGTCAGCGCAGAGAGCTGGAGAAGGGAGAGCTTTCACCAAGGGTCCCTGTCCCTGCAGCTGCTTTGGGATGCAGAAGGAGCAGCCTCTGTCTTCCCCAAAGTTACCAGTAGACATCACTGGGAGGTCACTCTTGGGTCAGCACAGACTCGTTTGCAGTGCAGCACAGTGCACCCTCTGCCAGCCCACCTGTAATTAAAGACCTGCAGTGTCCCACATCTGTATTCCTGAAACATCTGTAAGCGTAATTACAGCAACCACTTAAACAGCTTAATATGAGGCGGGCGTACTTTTTCACCGGGAGATCGCTTTTAATGGCTCCGCGTACAGCGGAGTTTGCAGATAAGGCCAGAAGTGCACCCAATTATCTCTCTGCTGGCATTTATTGTACTTAAACTCACATTTTCAGCCTTTTTGGGCTGCTTCATGAGGACTCCCATCCCTCTTTATGCTCAGTTCTCCCTGCACTGCTTTAAAAATTAAGGATCCAGTTCCAAGCCTGGGCTCTGGTTACCCAATTACCCTCGGAAGATGCTGTAGAGCTCAGCCCCGTTTCCTTGTCTTCCCTCTTCGCTGCTTTGACATGTGCTGATAGCACTCTTTTGTGAGCTGAGGGGTAGATTTTGCAGGAATTTGGCCAAAACATGGGTTGTGATGTCTGTAGTGTGGCAAAGAGTGTTTAGACTAGGACTCAAAGTAATTCCTGGCCGTGCTGCAGCTCCTGCGTCCACAGTGCCCAGCCTTCTCCAAGGCTCTCAGCAAGGCAGAGCTGTGGGGAGCTGTTTGGTGTGTGCAACACAGTTCTCACCTGGGGGATTTTTCAGCCTGGAAAAAGAGATTGGAGAACCAAATTAAGAATGTCTAAAAATCCGAGCCGTTTTCCAGAGAATTTACTTTTTGCTGTTTTCATTTTCTCCTTCCTGCTTGCCTGAAGAGCCACCCATCTCCAGTTTTCACCCCAAATAAAAAACACCAGCAAGTTCTATTGGATAAACTGGGTGATCCCACAAGGGTGGAAGCGTCTTTGTTGTGAAAGGCTCTGCAAGGCTTGACAGTAAAAAGCAGAACTGTGGAGGTTTACACCATACACAAAATCTGCAACTTTTTATTTTTTTTTAGCGTGGTAGGCAAACAGAAAGAGAAAAGCAGCTGCCTAAATAAAGAACTGGCTTACAAAGAAAACATTTTAGGAACAAGTTGTTGTCTTGCAGCAAGAGGTCAAATGTGGGTCGAGGAAGAAGAGACAGAGGGACTTCAAAGTCAGAGATCATAGAACCATCGAATATCCTGAGCTGGGAAGGACACACAAGGATCATCCTGGCCCTGCATGGAGGAGAGTGGATGTTGGTGTGATTGGGAGTGGAGAAGGAGAAATCAAGATCTCAGTGCTTGCAAAAAGCCAAACAGGAACACCCAGAGAGGTTGGAAGAGGAGGAGACAGAGGAGGAAAGTGCTCACAGCTTAGGGGGCTCCTTTGCTCACAGCGTGTGGGGCTCCTTCGCTCCTGTTTCCCTGCGAGGTGGGGAATGGAGCCCTGCTGCTGCTGCTGCTTTCCAAATACAGGAGCACATCCCAGCGCATTAGCTTGGGGCTGGATCTGTGTGGGTTTTGTCCCTCTGGATAACAACATTCCACAACAGATCATTCCAGGAGGCTGCACACGCTTCCTGGGATGAGTCCTCTCTTGCGTGACCCTTCCTGCGTCACGGCCGAATTTCCCTCACCACAAACACTGATTGCCCAACCCAGGCCGTGTTTTCCAGCCTGTGAGACAGCAGCCTGTGTCCAGCTGGCTTCATCCTGTCAAAAATGTGACCTGTGGAGCTCACAGATGATGGAGTTCCCCCTTCCCTACTGACTCACAGACCTCTTTCCCCTCTCCCACGAGCTGACCAAGCCACCAGCTCTGTTTGGAGCACGGGATGTGCCAGGGCCATCTCCACCAGGGGAAGACAGTTGGGATGGGCCCCGAGAAACCCCCCAAAGGCCTCCCTGTGGCTTGGACTTTGGAAAAACTCATGGGAGGCAAACCCACGGGATGACGAGGCAGACACCAAGGGACCTTCACTCTCAGAGCGCACCCTGAGTGTGACCTGTCGTGTTTGCTTTGTCCCCACCCACCAAAGCCTGAAAACTTATTTCCAAAATTAATTTCTTCCCTGAAGTTTTGAATGCCAGAATCACACCCTGGTAGTCACAGTGATCATATTCCTACACGGCCTTCCAAGCAGTGAATAAAAGTTTGGACCGTCAGAAACGACGCTCATCTGTGTCTGATGCTCAGCTATATTTCAGTGTGTTCTCTGACCAATAAAATAGCAGCAGACTATTTTTCTGCTAATTAAATTGCGAGGCATTTTTACCCAATTAATTTTTGCCTGTCAGACCAGGGAGCGCTAGAAAGCACACGCAATTCCTTTAAATAACTGCGGTTGCATTTTGTGGGGATTCTGTTCGGAGGAAGGTGGCTACAAAGACAAGTCTTGGCCAAGTATTTTAAAAGAAGAGAATAAATATTTTGTAAATAAGATACACGTAGTGTTTCCCCGTATTCCTGCAAGATCTGAGTTCTGTTGTGGTTCAAACTAAAGCAAAACAGAAGCTCAAGTGTTTCTTCCTCTCCTACTATAATTAGAGGCAGAAGCTATTTTAAAAGGAGCTTTTCTTTTTGCTAATTCATTAAACATGAATTTTCCCTGAAAACATTTCTCCATGTCAAGTGGCCCTAATAAAACAGGATATTCTAAAGCTCTGAGTCCAGTTCCTGCTCACAGGGAAGAAGTTTGATGGTTGCAGCACGGGGCTGGGCTTCAAGTGGTCTGGATGTTCTGCTTTTGTCATCCCATGTGACCTTAGAGAAGGAGCCTCTGAAATTCAGCCACGCTCCGTGAAAAATGAGGATAATTCTCTCCTCCTTCACAGGGAAGAGATGAGCTTTAACCAAGCAGAAAAACAGCAAAGAAATAGCAATGACTTTCTTCCAAGGATCTAAAGAGAGCATCTTTTGCAGATGCTTTTTTTTCCACGAATCACATTTTTAAAGGCCTTTTCACTACTGGTGAAAATCAGCTTGGTTCGACTTGCAGGGTTTCGTTCAGCTTTGTGTGAAAGACTATTTTGCATCCATCAATCTCTCCCAGCTGCCTTTGATGTGGGAGCTGCAGCCATCCATTCTGCCAGAGCAGGAGCAATGCTCAGCTTCACTGGGAATCTGGGCACTTCATCATTAGATGAGAGAGTATTAGAAAATTACTTTAGATGTATTTAAACCTAAGGCTTTCTCCCTTTTATCCACCCTCACTGGTGTCACCTGATGAAACACTGACTCTTTGGGTTAAGCAATGTGATTCCTGTGTCAGGGTGTTGGAATGAGATGAGCTTTAGGTCCCTGCCAACCCAAACCATTCTGTGGTGTCAGGAGCAGCTAAATTCAGATTTGAGTCAGTTTTTCTTGGGAGTGGCTCTCAGATGAGCTTCGCTGTCATGTTTGCAGAAATCTAGGTAGGGATGTCTTCAAAAGGGGAAGCAGAAGAATGGGAACTAATTGGGAACAATTGCTTGAGGACTCTGCCCTATCTGGGGTAGCTGTAACTGCAAGAGATTGGTTTGTTATTGTAAAAGAGTTTATTACAAAATTACCCTTCCTGTTACAAAACTGTCCTACCCAAAATTATGACAAACTTATTCTGGATAACTTTGACCAGATGTGCAAACTGCTCAGTAGGACATTTTATTAAAAAAAACCAAATCAGTACGGACTGTGAATTACAAACGTTATCAGAAAGGAAATCACATCACAACGTGTGATACTGCAGTTGATCACTGGATTACAGTAAACGATTCCAGTTGGGAAGTGATTAATGGAGCTCACAAATTTCGAGCTCAGCTACATCCGAGGGCGAGCTCTGCCACAGCTGCCAGGGGCAGGACGCAGCTGATTCCCCCGGCAGTCAGATAATGCAATAAAGGTTTGAACTCGGTAACCTCTCTCCCTCTGGCAGAGCTGCAGCCATCCCTCTTGCTGACTGCTCCGGGGAGGTTTGATCCGTGGCCACGCGTTTCACATTAAGGGCTGGGAGTTATTGGATTAGAGCAGGGCAGCAGGAAAGGTCACACACAGAGCACACCCTGAGCAGCTCCGGCTTTGCTGTGTGTCCACACCAGGAGGGATAATCAGATAATCACCTTGGCACTGATATGTGCCCTGGCACTTGGCAGGTATCTCTGCAGCTCGGTGCAGCCTTCTGGTGCTCTTGAGAAAGTGTTTCAATCAGCCCTTTCTCTGGAGTTCACCAAATATTTCCATGCAGTTTTCCTTTGGGTGAAACATTCCGTGGCTGCAGAGGTTTTCTTGGAAAGCCAAAGGGGAAAGTAAATTTAATTTGACTGTTTCTTAGCTACCTGACCTTTCAGACTCTGTGGCATTGGGATTTTCCAGTAGTCTAGAATCTGAATTAGCTTTTTCCCTCATACTTCTCTTTTTTCCTTCTCAATCCTCCTACAACCCCTTCAGTTGCTTCCTAAGGACTAGAATTGAGATGCACAAAAAACCTCAAATTAAACGGGATGAGTTCTTCAGGTGGGATAGCTCATGGTGTCATTGCTGACTTTATTCCAGACTGGTGCTGAAGGTAACTGAAAAATACTGAAAACTCAGCAGAAAAACTGCAAGTATCATGATTTTTCCATGTGCTTCTTCCTTTCAAATGCTTTGAAGGGCAGGGATGGCAGGTACACTTGTTTCCCATGATTATTGTTGTTACAGGAGCAGATCAAAAGGACCAGGAGGGTTTTATTTGTATCTTTGTGTGCATAATCACTTTTTGTACACTCCACTTTCTGTTGTAGCTGGGACTTAAACTCTACAGAGGGTAAAATTCATTAATTTTTTACTTAACTGTGCCTTTTATCTTGCTGGCTTTCAGAAGCTCTTTGCTCCTTCCTGAGACAGTTTCTTCCTATGAAGCAGATTTTTTTTTTTTTCCAAACCATCTTAGAAATTAAACTGCAGTTCCAACTACAGACAGTTTCATTTCATATGCTAAACTGTCCCAATCAAAGGCAGAATCTCTGCTGAACAGGTTTGGGAACATCTGGCTCTTTTCTTTTGACTTTTGAGGCTAATTATCTCAGAGCATCTTGGGGCTGGGGAGTATGAGATTCAGCTGCTTGGCCACGGCAGTTTTGGAGTGTTTGGGGTTTGGTTTTGTTCTTCTCCCCGTTTGTAGCTGTTTTCCCCACAGCCTTAAATCCTGCTGAAACAGAGACAGCACAAATATGTACCCAGGGAGCAGCCCAGATGTTCTGGCACTCGGAGACAGCACCACAGGAATTCCTCGCTGTGTGCTACAAGAACCGGACAATCTGTGCCCAAACTGGGGACCAGGGCCCAGGGTGGAGCATCCAGGGTGGTCCAGCCTCTCTCACATCTTCCTTCTGCACCCATGGGTGTCAGGGGATCTTGGAAACACCAGGTCTGAGTCCCTGCTTCTGTCTTTGGCTGTGTCACCCAAACACAGAGTGGTCAGCAAGATCTCACCCTCTCTGGTTTTCACACTCAGTCCATAAAAATGAGGGCAAGGAGGTCCCTGACCAGAGTATTTAAAAATCCTGTACCACTGAGGCAGCACAGTCAGAGCTATGGACAGACAGTGAGGTACAAAAGGAAGTAGAAATAAATTTCTGTATTGAACTGGGAGAAGGATACCATGATCTCAGTTTCACCTGCTGTAACCTTTGCTAGGCGAGCCTTGCTTCACTTTGGCTTTTTTTTTATTTTTTGAGTATAGATGCTCTGCTTGGCAGCACTGCTCCCAGCAAATTCAAAGAGAATGCATTGAAAATGTGTCAGCTTGGGAGAAACCAGGCTTTTTTCCCCCCAAAAGGAGCAGAAGTGCTGAAGGAACTGAGATTCTTCCTTTGTCATCCACAGAGAGTCCCACCCTGCCCCAGCATCAAACTCACAGCCCAGCCTCTCCTTTTCCTTCAGCTTTCTGTCTGCCAGGTAGTGTCTAACACAGATTCCCACGCTGAGGAAGGAGAAAAGGGGAAATGACGGTAATGAATCACAGCAAAACAGCAAATCTTTCATCTTTTCATCCAGCTTGGAAATCCTGATGGGAGAGACTGAGGTTGTTTCTGCTTCCAGACAGGAGTGCAGGTGTGAAGATGAGGAGCAGGGAATGCTCAGGGCATGGGAGGGAAATCCCGAAGGAGGAAAGGATTTGCTCCCTGTGTGCAATCCAAATGATGTGGTAGAAGGAGGGTCAGTCAGGACAAGGGGTTCCCAATTCCAGCAAGGTTTTCCAGAAATAAATCCATGTCCTGGGCACAGGCACATGCCAGACACACTCTAGGTAATGGATATTTCCCTGCACTTCTTGATTTATGTATCCCAAATTGTATCCTGGGAACCAGAAACAGGCTTTCCTGCCATGGAAATAAAAAATACTAAATTCCAGTAAAGAAAGAAGTTAGTTGAAAAGCCAATTTTCTTTGTAAATGACAGATGGGGCTTGGTTGTAAAGGGTGAGGGGAGTCATCCATTAGCGCAACTTCTCTTGCTGGATTCCATTCCATGTTTTAATTATGTAAATGCACTCAGACATCACGGCATGGATGCAATTTACAGGAGGAACCATTACATCCTTACTATTTCCCTAATGCTCACCACTGCTCTTGCAAACATGAAAAAGCCTGAGCCAGAAGCACTTCCCAGGAGTGCAGCTTCAGCAGAACGAGGGACACGCTCCCAACGGGATCCAGCCCGTCCAGGCTCCGTGCTGCCTTCAGCTTGTCCGTGGGATGTGCTCTCCTGGTGGGACATGGCACTGGAGCACACACAGGGCAGGATTCGAACGACTGGCAGCGTTGTGTGGTGCCATCCACACCTTCTGAGTGACCCTGCAGAGACTTTAGGGTTTTTTCTGAACTCAGAATATTCTGGGGACTCATCGTGAGCCGCTAAGGCGAGGTCAGGTGGCTTTGCCACATCTCCACATCCCACTGCCCCAAATTTTCCCTAAAAAGTCGAGGAGGGCAGTGCCAGAGGGCACATGGTCCATCAGAGCTGCAGGATAAGGAGAAAGGAAAATCACCCCAGCAGCTCACATGGTGCAGCTGGAGCCTGTGGCTTACCCAGCTCAGCTACTCAGGTATCACAGAGAAATCAGGAGATTCAAGACCAAGAAGGAAATTATAATTTTCTCTAAAACATCATCTGGGGATAACCAGAAGAATTATCTGAGTGGAAGGGTGGGATAAGATCAAATGGGTATGTATATATATATATATATTTTTTTTTTTTTTAATATATATGTGTCTTGAATACATTTAAGTGTGGAATTAGAAGGTCTCTAATCACTGCACTGAGTTTTAGAAACCCTCCATCAAACACAGGGCTGGGAGAAGGAACCTGAGCTGTTTTCGGATGGATCTTGGCAGCTTCCTGGGTGGGATTGGGTAACAGAGCAGAAGGGATCTCAAATTAGAAATTAAAGGTTCCGAAAGACGGGTTTGCCCACGAGGAGATGAAAGGATGTTTGCTGAGCAGTTGTCAATGAATTTTGATTGAGCCATTTTTAGGCTATCAAATAATTCTGTTCTTCTGAGCTTGGGGTGCTTGAAAGGCCACGGGAACCTTTTGATTGGAGGGGCATCTCCCACCTCCCTTCCCACCTTCCCTTGCATGTGGAATTTTGGCCGTTTTAAGCTTTTTTCCTTCTGATCATTCACATTTATTTCCCAGGGCCTTCAAATGCTCACAGAAAGTGCAATTTCCAGTTCCTCCACGTCCCACTGCAAGTGAAATTGCTTGCGGCAGACTGGCCAAGGGAAGACAGATTTTGCTTAATTAGACCAATTTGATTATGCATTTTATTTAAAAGAGCGCTTCAGTTTTATTTGGCATCTACCCTTTACTGTCACACCGATCTTGCAGGAAATAAGCAGAGTTTGCAGGACCTCAGAGTTTTTATTGTCTGTTTTTCTATAGTCAGGGCTATCCCAAGGGATTAAAAACGCAGGGGCAGAAGATATAAAGAAAATGAAGGAATATTCCATATTCTGTGTTCCATATTCCATATTCCACATTAAATACTGTATATTTCATATTGCATATTAAATATTACACATGAAATATGAAATATGAAATATAAAATATAAAATAAAAAATAGAAAATAGAAAATTAAATTAAATATATAAAATACAATAAAAAATAAAATAAAAATAAAATAAAATAAAATAAAATAAAATAAAATAAAATAAAATAAAATAAAATAGCAGCAATTACTTTAGGCATTATTTGCTCTTTTTCCTTTGGAGCTATTAGTCTCTGCGAAGCTGAACCCTCACACTAATAAGTTTCTGGGTGAGGACTTGGCAAATCTGAGATGAAAAAGGCTGCAGGATCATTTGCCTACCGAAAAAAGAAAATTTGGAAAAAAAACCCTTTTAAAAAAAGTGCTTAAAATAATTTGTTTTTTAAAAAAAGCCACAGGAAAGCCAGAGCTGCCCTCAATGAGGTCTGACTGAAACCTATTTATGGAATTTCCATGAGACTTTGTTCGGGCTGCTGAGATTTCATGGCAGGGAGTTCCTGCTCCTTTCAGATTCCAGCCCTCTGCACAATCCCAGGTTATTAAAGTTTCGGGAAGAACAGGCTCTCACTTATTTTCACAGCTTGCACTCACAAAGATGAAACCATGATGGAAATTACAAACTGCAGGTATAAACCTCCCCAACATCACTAAAGTGTGATGTTTTTATGAGATAAAATGTAATTGGGACATTTATTCTTTGCTAGGATCTTAAATTGCCTACAGATTTTTTGTTTGTTGAATATAAAAGTAAATTAAGTTGTACCTTGAGTAAAGAAACGTTTGGCTGTGGGACAGAACATGGTCAGTGTGAGGAAATCCACATTTAAGAGTAGAAGGAGAGTGTTAATTATCCTCCCATTGAAAAAAACTTGTTTTCAAACCCCAGTGTGGAAAGAGCTGACCTTAAGGAGCATCAGAGGAATAAGGAAAATATGAAAATAGTTAAAATTTTGAAGTGCATAATTGGGAATTTTGCCTTCTTCTGCTTTAATCTGTATTTAATCCGTTTCCACTGAAAGGCTCCTTCCTGTGTTCTTCCTGCCAACTTCAATCTCTTAATGCAGCTCCTACAATTCTTTCACTGCTTTTATTTCAGGGCCATGTGAAACCCAGCGATTGGAGCCCTTCAGGATTTATAGGTGTCTTCCTAGAAGTCTTCAGAAATGTGCATTTCTTTGGTAAAATATTAAACAGTTGTCACTTCCAATAAAATGATTTGTGCTTCCAGAGTAGATTTCAATTTCCACAACAGAGGCTTATTTTGGCTCTTGAGTTTTGGATACAACATGCCAGAAACCCTGTGTTTTCATAATACTAATTAAAAAAAAACATACATTTTAAACATTTTTCAGCAGCCGAGTGTGAAATGTTGAAGGAATCTGTTAACATATTGATTGCTTTGAGCAGTGCTTTAAATTAGCTTTCTGTTCCTCTCCATATGGTTTTCCATTAAATTTAAATAAATTAAAGTTCAATTATCTGGAAGAGAGGTACAGAGTCCTCCCCAAGTTGATGGATGAATTTCCACTCAACCCTCCCTGGCTGGAATTCATCAGGACGCTGCCTTTGGGTATTGGGGGCCTTTCCCCTTCTCTTCCAGACAAGATTTCAGCCCAGGTGCCAAGCACACTCTCAGAAACAGCCCTGCAACTGGAAATTTCTTTCTCTCTGCACTATTACGTGAGTCATGCCTGTGGAACAAAAAAAATAAAATAAAAATCAAAATCCAAACCCAGAAGTTCATCAGCTGGGGAGGCTCCGTGTTGGCAACCACAACAGGTTCCAGCCTGCAGAGATGCAGCAGACATCAACAGGAGGCTGTGGCACAGATGGCGTCTTTCATTCTGAAAAATTAAAAAAATTAAAATTAAATGTGGCTTGTATCTGCCTGTTGCATGCTCAGCATGCAGAGGAGGGCGAGGAAGGGAGAACAGCAGCTTCAGTATTCACACAACTGGGCCAAAAGCGATTTACTCCTGTCCCGTGGACGTTTGGGGCAGATCAGAGAATCTCAGAGTGGTTTGGGTGGGAAGGGACCTTAAAGCCCACCCAGTGCCACCCCTGCCATGGCAGGGACACCTCCCACTGTCCCAGAGTGTCCAACCTGGCCTTGGGCACTGCCAGGGACCCAGGGGCAGCCATGGCTTCTCTGGGCACCCTGTGCCAGGGCCTCACCTCACTGTAAAAAACTTCCTCCTTATACCCAACCTAAACCAATCCTCTTTTAGGTTAAAAAGTGTAAGTAGCGCAACTTCAAAGGAAAATAAAAGTATATAAGGAGAAGGTGCTTTGCGAGCGCTTCAGGATGCCTGGAGGACACAGAGTGGGCCTGGGACGTTCTCTTTCAAAATTTGGTTTGCCACCTCCTTGCCCCATGTCCTGTCCCATCCCTCCAGCAGAACCACCCTGGCTCCAGCCTGAGGAGCTGTTTGAGCTCATGGAGAAAGACAGAGACACCGTTGGAGATCGGCTGCTCTCGTTCTCATTTTCTCTCTTACTCAGGAGAGCATTAAACATCCACCTCAGAGCTTCTGTCAGCGGCAGAGACGATCCCAGAAGGCAAAACCTCCTCGTTACAATCTCTGCCTCTAAAGTCTCATTTACCTCAGACAAAATTGCAGCTGCGAGGGGCATGATCAGAACCAAGAATAACTCGGTGGAAACGTGATCTGTGAGAAAAACTGCCCTGAGGAGCTGGGGAATGAGCCCTGGTGGAAGCAGAGTGGGCAAACAGGGTGGTGGGGAGCCCTGAGGCTGCTGGAGTGGCTACTGGGACACACTGGGATGGAGCTGGGACACATTGGGATGGAACTGGACCATGCTGGGATTGAGTTGGGCCATGCTGGGATGGAGCTGGGACACTCTGGGACACACTGGGATGGAACTGGACCATGCTGGGATGGAGCTGGGACACTCTGGGACACACTGGGATGGAACTGGACCATGCTGGGACGGAGCTGGGACACACTGGGATGAAGCTGGGCCACTGGATGAAGCTGGGCCATGCTGCCTGCTGTGTGTAACAGGAAGGGGCGAGCTAGAAGGGCTTGGCTCTCTTTTGAAATGATCAGAAAACCACAAAAAATAGCAGCAAAACAGGCCTGGCAGTCGTTTTCACTTAGTGGTTACCTCTATGGTTTAGCTCTGTGGTTCTATAAAATAAGAAGGAGAAAATGGGATTTTTACACCCTCGTGTGTGCCTGTGGCACACTGGGAGTGAGGCACATTCTCCTGTACAGATATATTGCAGGCACAGACACATCCCCACTGCTCACACTCAGCCTGTCACTTCATTTCTCACAAATCCCAGCACATGAGCCCTTTGTGGGAGCACAGCGACATTTCTGAGAGCACCCAGAGGCTCAGGCTGCTCACCCCCACGCTCAGGAAATGTCCATTTCCCTCTTCCCTAAACTGGGACGCTCAAAAACTTCCCTCACCTGCCCCTCCTGGAGCCTCACCTCCAGCAGCCCCAGGCTGGTTGTTCTCTCACTGAGGGTGCCATTCATCCCCACCAGCCCCTGACCAGTTTTACTGGGTGAAAATACACAAAATGAGTCAATTATTTGTTTCCAAACAACTCGCTGTGCAATGGCTCCGGGCTGGAGCCCTCGGTGCCTTGCAGTTTGCTCGGCACACGTGGCAGCTCCCGGGGAGCCCTCAGCAGACAGGGGCAGGGAACAAAACACCCCTTTTAGAGAACCTTGGCATGTTCCCCCCCAAAAAACCATGCAGGCTCTTGTCTATTGTGGCAGGGCTCTGGAGTTGAGCAAGAGGGAAATTATTCATAGTAATGGCCCTATCTAGTTGATGCTCTCCCCTTTTTTTTAAATTCCCAGAGCGTGCGTTTGTTTGAAGAGATAAGACAATCAGAGAGTTCTAAACTGGCTTTTATAGGACTATTAAATTTCCCCACAGCACCATAAAAATTAATAAAACCAACCGTTGCTATTCTACCAAAAAAATAAACAGACCTGGCATTAAGGGGGTTTTTATTCAAGGTTCTGTTGCTGCTGTTGTTTCTGTACCAACAGGTGCAAATGGGTTTTGTTCCCTGGGGTCTGTCTCATTCGCAGGAACAGGGGAAAATCAGACAAATAACACTCAGCTAGGCCAAAAAAGAGCTTTTCTCTGTCTGTGGCACAACTGCTTCTGTGGAAGGTGGCCCTGCCCATGGTAGGGGGTGGAAAAAAATGACTTTTAATGTCCTTTCCAACCTAAACCATTCTGGGATTCTGCCCATTACAGCTACACTGATATAAGTTATGAAGGGGATTTATCCAGCTGAAATCCATGAGGTCTTAATGTCAAAGAATATTCTTTCAGCTGGGGTCACTGCTGTTTCCCAAATATTTCTATTCCCTGCTTCTCCTGTGCCACGCAGCCCTGTTTAATTTGGGTGGATGGCTGTGCGGAGATGGATGCTGCTCTTCTTGTGTACTCCTGAAAATGAAATTTTCCATTGCTGTAATGTAGTGCTTCAAACCTAACTCAGTCACACAAAAACAGCTCGGAGGTAAGAGCTGTCTAAATCATGCATTGAAAATTCCCCATTACATTAGCAGAGGAAAAAATCCTTTCACGTTACCTCTCTCAAGCTGCTTTAATCACCTTAAATCACTTTAAATGACTGTTATCAGTCATTTCATTTCCCTTCTTCCACTGAAACCTCACTGCTTTCTACTTCTGAGATGTTTTCAACCCGTGCTTGGAACAGAACTTACTCCCTCCAGTGCAATTTTCATTTTAACCTTTCCTCAATGGCCTAGAAATAATAGATTGCTGAGATTGCTTTAATAGATTGGAAATTTAAACCTTGTCGAGATAACCACCTGGATGATGTTACAACTCAACAGTAAGGCAAAGAATAACAAACCTTAAAAGTTACTGAGCTAAGACTTATGTTTGGAGGCTGCTGCAGTGCCGGGCATTGTTATGGCTCTGTAATTAAATAACATTCCCCGGTGTTACGGTTCCACTGCTGTTCAAAATCCTCCGCTCTGGAATTGCTCTCTTTGGTGGTAGCTCGGAGGGAAGTGATTACTGATGGAGGCAAACTAATATTTTTAATATTTCCCCGTTTCCTTCTCGATGATTTCTCTTCCCTGTGCTCCTCTTAGAGTACTTGGGTGCTCTCTCCATGAATTTCTGGATACTGGAGGAGCTTCCAGCTGAAATCTCCAGGTTAATTATTTGCCTTCATCATTTGGGGTGGTGAATGTAAACCACGGCAACCTGCTTAAAAATCCTTGCAGCTTTGGGAAAACCAGAAAGTGTTTGTGAATGGTGGAAGTAACGGGGTTCTGTCGCCTTTGTGGTACGCAAAAGTCTGGGGTTTATGGAATTTTTTCTAGAGTATTGCTGATTTTAATTCATAACATCTCATAACATGACCAGGTGCCTGCCCCTGCTGCCTATGGTAGGAATTTGATTGATTTTCATAGAATTCCATAGAATTTCCACCCCCTGCCCTGGCCAGGGACACTTCCCACTGCCCCAGGCTGCTCCAAGCCCCATCCAACCTGGCCTTGAACACGGCATGGAGCAGCCACAGCCTCTCTGAGCAACCCACTGCACTCCCAGTGGATTCTTTGTGGTGCAAAACACCTTCTAAAAATACTTGGTAATTTCAGGGCTGGGGCTGGAACCTCGTGGTGTTCAAACATTCCCCCAGCGTGTGATTTTCACTGCTGCAACCAACAGCTACAAAGGCCCAGCACCAGCCTCCCGTGCTCAGCACATAAATACAGAGTATTTATCTCCAACCCGTTTATTTTTAGCCTGTTTTTCACAGATTCGAGCGGGGAGATGCTGCATTGTGCTCCCTGTGCTTTCCTTATTTATCAGGCCCGGAATCACGGAAAATATCACTCCATTCAGTTTGTGTCCTCCTCCCATGTAAATGCTTTAGCATGAATACGCTGAAGTTTCTCTCCGTTTCCACGTGATATCTATGACAAACTCTTTCCAAGATTTCTCATCTCCATCAGCAGTTTCCAAATGTCACTTTCCAACTCAGGGAAGCAGCATTGGCCTAAAGAGAATTCAAGGAAGAAGTACACTGTATTTTAAATGTATTTGCTCCAGGTTTTTCAAGAATCTACAACTTGGAGGTCAGTAGTGAATCTTTCTTCCAAACTTCCTCCCTGACAGAAGATTAACAAAAAATATTGCACTAATTAATCTCAGAGGAACTACCTGGGAAGCACAAACCAGTTGTGCACAGCTTTTAAAGCCATCACTGTCATACCAGAACTGTTGTTTGTCAGGGCGTGTTCCCACTTTCCCAGGGCTCTTTTCCACAGACCTCAAGTGCAAAAAAGGCTCTCGCTGCCATATTCGTTAATTTTGCACACAGAAAGAAACCTGTGTGAGGTTTTTATTTTTTCCTGGCCCTGGAAGAGACAGTGACCAGTGTAGGATGACTGAGAGCTGGGACTTCCCAATCCCATCGGGATCCCAGGCCATGGGTGCTTCCCAGGATTGCTGAGCAGCTGCAGGGCTTACCCACGCAGGTGGGGATGCAGCAGCTCCCCAGCAAATATTTGGGATGACTCAAATCCGCTTCCAAAACAAGCTGCAGCCTCGTGGGTTGACCTCGGCAGGAATAAACTCCGAGTGAGTGCAGCACGGATGAACCACGCGGCATTAACTCACCGCGGATGTGACAGCAGCATGGGGATTTTGCAGTGAGCTTTCTGCACTCCGGACATTCTGAAGTTCATTAAAATGTCACTGAGGTATTAATAGTGTGAATCACTCTTTTTGTGACGGGAGTTTCAGTTTGGTGGGCTCAAATCCTTCCCTGTGCCTCTGGATCCTGTTTGGGATGGGATCTCACCAGACCTGTGGGCTGCTGTGATGCATCCAGGCACGAGCCCAGCACCCAGCCCTTGTGCCAGCTCATCCTCCAGGCTGGAGAGGAGCTGCCAATGCCTCTGGTGGTGGAAAAACGCTCCAGTTGTAAATCACACGATCGCAGCAATCGGCGCAGACAGACACGATGACATCTGCTTGACAAATCCAACGCGCCGCGTATCTCCTGCTTGACAACTTTACAAACGCTTTTGCAGCCTGTGGTAATGGAAGGATGTCAGTCAAAACTCTCCTACATCTTTCACTCACGTCAAATCCTTGACTTTATCATCAATAATGGGGAGTTAATTACTGCTCTGATGCGATCCGCTCCAGAGCTGCCCCGGAAATGTCACAGTTATTAAACTGATTGCCCTGGCTTGCCTCTACTCCTTATAACATTTATTTTAACAGGGTCCTGAGCACACAAAAATCTACCCAGCAGTGTAAATACACTCTCCAGTAAGTAAATTCTAGTTCAAGTAAGAAAAAAATGATGTCTTGGAGCAGGTTCCGCCCCCGCGCTGAGTTGATCTTGAAATATCATTCTCATCAAGTTCTGGCACATGGTGCAAATCCCGGTACGATAGTTGCAGCGTATCAGGCAGCAAGGCTACACAAACATTGGCAAGACTTCCTTTTTTCCTTCCACTGTGTTTACCTCAGACATAAAACTCGATGCCTCTCAGCCTCCAGTGGAATATTGGAAATGAGGAGAAGGCAACCGAGCCTCCCGTTGTGCCAGAGGAGAGGGGTGGGAGAGTTTCCTCCCTCATCTCCATCTCCTGCACCCTCCTCAGCTCCAGGGAATGCTGAGGGGCTGCAGAGGCTGTGCTGAGGAGTCCCAGGGGTCCAGCATCAGTGGAACACAACATCAACCCCCCGGGGATGAGCTGTGCTCCCCTAAAAGCAGCGTGATCCCACACAGTGGAGGCAGGGAGCAAAATTCAGGGGGTGGCTGGAGCCACGGGCTTGGGGACTCGTTGGGAAACCTGACATTAATCCCACCTTGGATCTGCTGGCCTCTTCTGAGAAGGGCTGCTCTGTTGCTCAGCTTGGACCAACTCCACCAATTCTCGGAGGAATCCTGCAGTGCCGTGGGTGATCACAACGTTCCAGCACCATGAGGTCATTCTGGGGGTTGGAACTGGATGATCTTTAAGGTCCCTTTCAAGCCAAGCCTGTCCGTGACTCTGATTTTTCAAGATTTTCTTTTGAGAAAAGAGCCTGGTTTACATTTGAGAGGGCTGGCAGCAGTGGAGCTATTGATCTTCCTTCCCTAAATACGTTGTTCTTGTGATTTAAATGAAATATGTGAACTGCATTTGAAAGATTTCTCTGCTTCTACAGTGTGTCAAAGCTTGCCCTTGTACATCAGTGGATGTTAAATCATCACATTTTCATTTATATGTAAACTCCAAGATGCTGATGGAGTCAAGTACTGTTATGTGTGTGTATTTGAGGATCTAATTTTATGCTGTGTATTATTTTATAGTTATCAGGCTGGGCTCTGCTGGCTTGATTCTACCGCCTTTAAAAGAGAGCAATGGAAAAAGAATGGATTTTGCAGTTGTTTGATGGGTGGAATTAAAATGTCCTGCCCAAACCAAAACTGCATATGGGCTATTTGTAAACATTTGCCTTGTTTACTTCCAATAACAATGCAGCCTGGTTTTTATACAGGAAATTCTTTCAGAGCAAAAAACCAAGACACATTTTTGTTGAAATGTTGGGTTTGAAATCGGCTGAGCTTTGTTTCCAAACACACAAATCTGTAGGTAATTTGATTTAAAATTAGCAGGCAAGAAACCTGTTTCTTTGATCAGAACTATTTTTGCGTGGGCGATCCTGCCACGCAGACAAGCAGCGATCTGCCCTCAAGTCTGTTCTTGCAGGGGCAGTGAACACCCATCCCACTCATTCAGCTCAAGGCTTGTGTACTCTGGCATTTAAATTGAACCTTTTCCCATCATTTGGTGGTTCAAGAAGCCTGGGAAGTTTTGTTTCTCTGTCCAGGGCTCTCACTGGTGCCACCACACAGGGCAGTGCCAGGGGGACCCTCCACGCCTGGATTTGCTTGTGGGTACACCCTAAACATGAGGCACATCCCTGACCAAGACACTTTGTACCCACAAAAACCAGCTCAGAGAGGAGGAAAGCCTTTGGCTGAGATGTAAATCAGGGATTCATCTCTTTTCCCCAGTATCAAAAGCACTGATTTTTTCCAAATTTTATACAGCAGCACTACAGCTTTTCTTTCTGTGTCTTTGCGCTGGGATTAGTGCCTGGTACACAGGGTGGGAACTGATCCCCAGGGATGGGGGATCTTCACAGATCAAATCCCCAAAAGCTCTCCATGTTTTGGCTTCAAGCTCTACAAAACTCTTTGTGGGTTCATTTTATCACCTGGAGAAGAAGGTGTGAGTGCAGAATTAACAGCTCTTGCATTTAATTTGTCAGAGGGGCAGATGCAGCTTCACTATCAGTGCTTCATGTCACAACTCGATGTCTCGACTTCAGGGGCCAGGCCAGGAGCTGCTGGTGATTTCTGTCACTGGGGCTGCCCCAAGCAGAAGATTTGGATGTCTCCCAGCACCTGCGTGGCTCAGGAGTCAGGGATTGAGGAGCTTCCTTCCCTGCCTACACGGATTTAAGGATGGAAGGCTGATTTTGTGATACCAGCCACGTTCCGGTGGTGGATTTTTATGTAATCTCATTTTTCGACTGAGATGGAAAGCCTTCCTCTCCAGGTAAATCCACTTCAGTTAAGTAAAGCTGGGAGCCTTTCTCTTCTGCCTGATTTTAATACCTCCAATTTGTCAGTTGTAGATTTGTATGTAAGTCCCGCTGTAACTTCTCTATGGTGCAGAAAAAATTTAAATGTTGAAAATTTGCTGCATACTCTCTTTGAAAAAAACCCAGATTTTAGATCCTGCTTAGAAGATTTAGGCTTTGGATGATTAAAAAGTATATATAAATGACCATTCTTTGTTAATTTGAAGACAACATGTCTGGCTTGTGGAGACTCCCACCTCTTTCTGGGTTGCTGCTTCGGGACAGCCGGAGAATGTGAGTGGCTGCCACGCAAAGTGAGTGTGAAAAACACGAACAATCCTTTTGTCTTCTTGGTGAGACATTCCAGCCTTCTTGTCTCTCCCTTCCTGCACCCCAGAAAAGCAGGAGAAGGCTGAGTTCCAAGCAGACAAGCAGCAGCCAGTGCTGGCAGTGGCCGGAGCAGGTAGGCAAGCCCAGCATGCCCAGGGCTGTGTGGGTGCCAGGTTAGGGAATGGGACCTGCTGGAATCAAGCACAGGAAAGAGAGGAAAGATCTGGAGAGCTCAGAGCAAGGGCTGGGATTCCCCATCCAGAAGTGGTTAGCAAAGAAAATGTAATTGCAAGTTGGAACCCTGTTGGTTTTGCTGCCGTTTATAGCAGCCTTGGCTCGGGAGGTTTGTTTGAAGATGCTGTCCCTGTGGCAGGGAACGATGAATCCATTCCAGTTGCTGGGGATAAGGAGCTGTCGGGGAAGCCAGAAATGCTCTGCAATCCCCACAGAAACATCTCCAGCACCAGCCAAGCCAGTTATCATCTCCTGTCCACAGTTATCCTGTCCACAGTTATCCTGTCCATGCTCATCTTTCACTGCAGAATCACAGAACCACGGAGGAGTTTGGGTTGGAAGGGACATGAAACCCCCCCAATTCCAGCCTTTCTTTGGACCAGGTCCCCCAGAGCCCCATGGGCTTTTTTCCTTGATGGCTTCTTGGGATCTCCAGGTGCGGAAATGTTCTACCTCTGCCTCCACAGCTTTGTGTGCTCCTTTCACAGCACCTCCCAGGGCTGGGGACAAGATCCCTCCCGCCAGAGCAACACTGGAATCCCTGTGTGATCCTGGCCAGGACTGAGCTCTCTGCTATTCCTGCAGATTTTCAGCATGTGGCTCTAAAACTTTCTGCAAAGCTTTAATTACAGGGAAAAAATGATGGTTTTGAAATAGATTGTCCCAGAGGAAAATCGAGCTGACAAGTTATTTTCCTCATCTGGTGGTCTGGAGCCGTTTGTCACACACAGATGTGCACAGCAGATCCAGCACCAACACTACAGGTTCACCTGCATGAGGAATCCAGGCTTTATCTCCTGCTTGGTTGCACAGGAGCCCAGGCTGGCTTTTGGAGCTGGTTGGTGCTGAAATCATTCCCCACCGTGAGCCCAGCCATGGCAGTGGTGGTGCAGGTGGATCCTGGTGGTGGCACTGGCACAGGGCAAGGCTGGGTGGGAGATAAGGCAGTGCCAGGGATTTCCCAGCCTCTGGAGGGATCTGAAAGCCGTGTGGCTGTGAGGACAAGGACCCGCAGCGCCTGGGCAGTGCTGGGTTAATCATTCCCAAGGCTCCCAGAGCTCTTCCCAACCTAAACCATTCTGACTGTGCACAGACTTTTCAGAACTCTACGTTGTGAATGCCTGTGGGGAGCAGCTCTCGTGCTCATGCACCCTGCAGTGGTTTTTATGCCAAGCTGTGCTTTCTGCTGCTCCTGAACAATTCCCTGCACAGCACACTGGATCCCCTGTCCCCCACCTTGGGCTGTGTCAGCCCACAACATCCCTCACCTTCCCTCTCCTCGCTCAGCACCAAGCCCAGCTGTTGGATCACACCCAAATTTTGCTCCATTTCTCTCTTTTTCAACCTTTCTGAAGCCCCCAGCTCGTTCAAAAGGCATTATTTTTAGGTAAGCCCACTTTACACTTGTAAATGCTCTTAGAAATGCCGCTTCCCGGAGTTTGATGTTGTGCTTTTGAATCTGCCTCCCAACACCAGATTCCCTCAGCTGAAACATCCCCCAGCTTCTTCTCCAAGGTGACTCCACAACCTGAAGGTTTTTTTCTGAAGGCTGATTGCTCTCCTGGTTTATTTTGTTGACATCTGATAGAATTTCCTCCCTTGCTAATGAGATTATTTGACTCGGTCCTCTTGTGCTACAGTAACCCCAGGTAAAAAAAAAAAAAAAAAAGGCAACAAAACAAAACAAAAAAACCCCAAAACAANAAAAAAAGCAACAAAACAAAACAAAACCAAAAATAATCAAGAAGAATTAAACACTTTGTGAGTGAATAACATAATTCTGAAGCAAATCCACCCCCTGAGCCCTCCCCCTTGGCTTTATGTGCATAGGGAGGAGTTGACACAGGAGGTGCAGCTCTCCTGAGGTGGGTGACTGCTCCTCCACCCAGCTTCAAACAGAAATCCCACTTTTCCCTCACAAAACTCAAACCTCTGCTGGTTTGGCACTGACCCTCGGGTGTTCTCCCAGATTTCTGTGCTCACCCCCAAGCAGGGCTCCACACTTCTGAGTTCTTCAGCAATCCCTGAACTTTCCCACATGGGACTTCCAAACTTTTTCCTCGCCCTTCATCAGCTCTCCTTCTGCAGAGGGAATTAGCTGACTACAAATCGAATTAAAAAAAAGAAAAATTAAGTCTTTTTAACTTTCAAGTTGCTCACAGAGAGAAACAAAGCTGAGAAATGACAAGTCACTTGAGGGGATTTGTCAAATAGGAAACATCTTCCTGTTTTCTCGGCTCTCTGACATCACTGGGAGCTGGGATTTGCATCCCTAATCGGCCATAACTTTTTCTTCTTGCAGAAAATGGGGTGTTTAATGTAATGCTCATTTTTTTTCCCCCTGAAAATCTTCTCAGGGACATAGAAATGGATGTTAATGTATGCAAGTCCATTACTGAGTATGGTAATGAAGGAGTCGTGGCCAATGGTGAAGCTTAAATTAAGCACGCTTCAGAAAACAAACACAACTCCTCCAGAATTCCTATTCAACATTTGTAATGGAATGAAACTCCTAATAAAATGTTTTCCCCGAGAAGTAATAAATTCTGGAAACATGACTGTATTTACTTAGACCTTTTGTAATGAAAACGTTTTTCTCAGGCAGGAAAACTGCTCTTTACGAGAAAATTCAGTAAATACAATTATGCAACTGTTTTCCTGAGGCTTTTAAAACCTGGGCTGCTGCAAATGCTCAGCAGAGCAGTCCAGCAGAGCCCCAGTGTGCGTGGAACTCAGAAAACGCTTCTCAAGCATTGAAAACACATATGTACTTTTTTCTTTCTGTATCTCATTTATGTAATTAAAAACTCCCCCAAACCCTCAGCAGAGATCTGAAAAAACCTGATTCATTTTTCACTAGGAGAGAGTTTGTTCATGCCATAAATCTTCTGAAATGAAACGTAGCAAACCTCCACCTGTGACTTCTCAAGAAATGCTTTTTCTTAAAAGCCTTAAAAATAAAAATGCCGTTTTAATTTTATTTATTTCTTTGGGGGAAGGGAAATAAATGGATTCAAATTTACGATTTAATCTAGGAAAAATGCATCAAGCATCATTAGGATTGATTTTTTTTAAGGAGATGCTGACCACTTAAATGCTGCTGTTGCCTCTGGAATTAACACAGAGCAGGGAGCTCACACACAAACCCTGGAGCTGATGGGAGGTGTGGAATCACACCCGAAGTGAAACGCTCACCACTGAATTTCCGTGGGTTTTTACTTCTGGTTTCACATCCCCTGGGGTGTTTCAGGATGCTCAGAAGGCACCAGCCATCCCAACCCTCCCTCCCAAGGATGCTCTGCTGGGTCTTGCTCAGGGAATTGCCAACCTTCCCATGGTTTTGGGATAACGAGAGCCCTCCCAGTGCTCCCAGTGCTCCCAGAGCTCCCAGTGCTGGGTTCCCCACTGTGCCCTGGCCAGGGATGCCGAGCAGCACACCCGGAGCTGGTAGCTCTGCCTCAAGCCCAGTTTGGGGCTGCTCTGCTTTTCCAGCACCGTGCAAAGCAGCTGGAGAGCAGCTTTGATCCCAAACTCTAGAAGAAATCCTGATTATTGAGCTGCCATGATCCCAGGCAATCAGATCCTGCTGCAAACGCAGGAGAAAGCACCTCTCAAGGAGGCTCTGCCCTTCCTCCTCCAGCACAGAAGGAGTTTCAGAGGAATCAAAGCTCAGCAATCCCATTTGCACAGCAAATAAAAGGAGCGGCCCCCTTGGCTGTCCCGGCAGCTCCAAAGGCTCCAAAGGCAGGATTTGTCACCACATCCCCGAGCTCGGGGTCACAAAAGCTGCGGATCAAAGCTCAGGAAATCTGGGAAGGCATCGCCCCAGCCCTGGCCAGCAGGACTCACAGGGTGGGGTTTGGAGGGGCTCCGGGGCTGTGACAGCCAAGGACAGACACTGGAGCCCCCTGTGCTCCTTACTGGGGTGAAAGGAAACTCTCCCATCCTTACCAGGAGCTCTGGGTGCAGCTGCTGTCACTGTCCCATGGTTTTGATCCATTCAACCCCCAAAATTAATTTTAAATGAGGATAAACAACGTGGCAAGTGACATCTCTGTAGAATGTGCTGTTTGTGTTTCCTCTGGTGAGTTTGTGCTTCACTACATCATAAAAAAAATGAGGGGAAAGAGTTATTTGGGTTTTGTGGCTTTTGGATAGGTAAGTTTTAAAATATTACACAAACATGAAATCATTTTGTTTGGGTTTTCCAGCACAAAGCCAAAGCCAAACAAAGAGAAATCAAGAGCAGATCATTTCTGGGGCAAAGACAGACTGGGATGGTGAAACACTGTGCAACCCCTGTTGAAACTTTGGCTCACAACATGGTTTCCATGTTTTATACCTCTTCTGGCATCTCTGAGGGTTAATTAGTCTCCTAACAATATTTAAAGAGGAAGTTTCAGCTCCTCAGGCAATTTGGAAGAAGTTTGGCAAAAAAGTATCCGCATTACTTAAGGATGATGCTTTTACCCTGCAAACAAAACTGCTTTATTTCTCTCCCAAATAACTAATTATGCAGGTGGTGACAATGCCAGACTAGAAAATTACCTCTAAATATGTTGGAAGAGCCATCAGTTAAAGTCATGTAATGGAAATATTGTATAAAGCACACTCTAGATCATCTGCATTCACAAAGACAAGAGGCTCATTTCCTTCCTCCTAACTTCTTCATTTCTCATATTTCATTAAGCTTCAATCAAGGAGACTTAAGTCTTATTCTATCCCAAATTAGTTTTAAGCAGAATATGAAGTACAAGAACAGCTAATTTAGAACAACTTATGCACCCTTAATCCTGCTGAGGGATGGACTGAGGGAATTGTTGCATTTCCTTCTCACCTGGCCCAAAAAAAGCAAAGGCCTGAGGAGAGCCTCAGGCTGGAGTCACCCGAGTGCAAAGCAGCCAGAGCAATTCTCAGCATCCAACTGCAGATTTTTTCCGCCTCTAACACGTGATCAGTCAGAAAATCCCCAAAGCCCTCACTGATTTTGAAAGATTATCCCAAATCAGGCTTTAAATTTTAATATTTTTAATTAATACTCCGAGGAAGGCAGGGAATTTAACGGGCACAGGGGAGAAAACAGGCGTAATTCGGAAATGGATGAACCAGTGAAGCAGGAAAGTGAAAAAAATTGTTCCAGATGAGAAGAAATGAACGAAGGGAAGAATTTTCTCCATCAGCCAGGGCAAAACTGTGAGGAGGCCTAGGGGAAAAGATGCTGGGACAGAGGAACCAGAGGGGCTGGTCTGGCTCAGGCCCCTGGAAACAGGGACTGTCCCTCTCCTGCAGTTCTGAATTTGCAGAGAAGAAATTCAATGTATTGTGGGGAGAGGTTCATGGGGTCCTCCCTTGAATCCATCCTGGTTTGGGGCCGGCAGCACCCCCAGCATCACCCCCCCAATTCCCCGGGTGCTGCAAAGCTGGAATTCAAGGTCAGACCCCACCCTGGCCAAGAGGGGGATGCAGCTCAGCAGAAGAAAGAAGCAACTTTCAGCTTCAAAACCTGCACTTGAATCGGTTTATTAATCCCACGGTGCAAATCAGCAGAGAGGGGAGGAGGGGAGGACGTGAGGAATTCACAGAGTCCAGGACAAAAATAGCATTATTAAACACTTCGTTTCTCTTTTGGACATTTTCCCAATGACTTTTAAATCTCCCTAGGTTTATAAAGAAAGGGGAAAAAAAAAGTTTATATCCTTTATGCTCAGGTTTTAGAAAACAACCTTGCACAGTGGTGCTGCAAGGAAGGGCTGCAGCTGCAGCTCTCCCACCCTCGTGTCTGGGACCTCGGCACCAGGTGATGCATTTTGTCTGCAGCCCCCAAAACAGGAGCACAGGTGAGGCTCCAGTTGGTCCAGAGAGAAATCCCACTCAGAAATAATCCTAAAGGGAGTGGGTGGGGGTGAGGATTACGGCAGCTTTAAACATAAATTGAAATGAAATTAAAGATTATGCAGTTCTTTTGTTCTTCAGGAGGAAAAGTGCTTGTGCAGCACTTTCCCCCAAATTTTGACAACCCCAGCAGAGAATATGAGAAATAGATGCAATTTTTCTTCCATTAAAAAAACCTCTGCCATTAAAGGTTCATTACTTGACAACCTAAAATTCAGTACCTGATTTTCATAGTCCCACTTCATCTCCGTGCTTGCCAAGTGTAAATTAACTCCTGTTTGTCTCTTTTGCTGAAATACAGCCAGCCCTGCTTGCTCCTGTGTCATGAGGCGCAGTTATTCCTCAGAAAAACACACATAAAACAGAGCAGGAAAGGAATAAAGTGACTGGGATGTAAGCTGGGAGAAGTGAAAGCACAACTTTTGCAAAAGAAGCTTTGCTGGAAAGATTAATTATTGTTGGAATCAGTTTCAGATTCAGCCAGACAGGTTTTCGTGGACAGTCTGGCAAATCCCCTTAAATCTGGATTCCATATCTATCGGAGAGATGGAAGGGGTGGCTGAAATAGGATAGGATGATAACAGGAACGGGAGCCAGCACCCAAATCAGATTTGTGCATAATCAGCTCAGGAGATTGAAGCCTGTGAAAGCTTTTAAAGGCTCGTGTGATCCTAAATGGCCGAGGTGAAAATGTCAGTGTCCATGTCCACTAAATACAGAGTTCATTTCAACGGCTGCCTCGGAAATGCAGCGAGCCTGGCAGGCCTGACCTGCAGAGGGCTGGTAATGGACTGGAGGGGCTTTTATTTATAGATCTGCTCCCGTTTCAATCCAATTCAAGCCGTGAGCAGCTAAAAGCTGGGTATTTTCCTGTGGCCTGCAGGAGCTCCCAGCCTACAGAGATCCACCAGGGACAGGAGGTGGTGGGCAGAGAGCAGAGGATTTTCTGCAGAAAACCCAGAAGAGGCGAACCCAGATAGTGAGACTGGGACATAACCTCCCCTAGAAATTATTTTCCTGGGAGAGGGGATGGTTTTGAACCCTGCCCATCCACCCCAGGGTGCCCAAATCCTGCCCCTGCAGGAAGGGAGACATTCCTAGAGTACCCAGCCTCTGCGAGGTTTCAGCTGGAGGTGCCGTTTGCACAGTTACACAAACACAGCCCTGAGGATGTGGTTTAACACAGGAATGGGTCAGCGGTGGCCCCGTCCCCTGGCCTGTCTGGCTCTGCCACAGGCTGGAGCTGAGCTGGTGCAAGGCACCTCCTTGTGAGCACCACAATCCTCCAGAGGTCACGGCTCGTCCAAATCGCTGCTTCAGACAGCTGAGAGTAAAGACAAAAAAAGGCAAAGTTAAATCTGTACGTGGCAAAAAAAAAAGGAAAGAAATTTAAAAAAGAGAAGAGTTTATCTCTGGATAACCGGGAGTCAAATAATTGCATGGCAAGCAATGCAGACAGACCCGAGCAAATGGCACTGGACAGGAGAGCAATGTGAAATGAATATTAAACACTGACTGCCCATCAGCATCCCTGGGATGTTCCAAAACCGTGTGCATGTGGCACTTTGGACATGGTTCACTGGTGGCCTTGGCAGTGCTGGGGATCAGCTGGACTTGATGCTCTTGAGAGCTTTTCCACCCTAAGTGGTTCTGTGAGAGGAGTTCAGGCCTTGAGTCTGGTGTCAGTGGGAGTGCACCATAACCTGCCCTGCAAATACTCGGGAAGAGTGATGGAAACATTGGGATCCGAGGCCAGAGGATGTGACTAGAGAGGGGCTGAGCAGACAATAACTCCTATCCTAACAGCAGCTCTGAGGGCTGGAGCAACAAGAGGCAATTGATCCCATTTGGGACAATTGATCCCATTTGGGACAATTGATCCCATTTCAGGTAATTGATCCCATTCAGGGAAATTCCAGGGCAAAAAAATGCCTACTCAGCCATCAACTATTGAATGGGGTGAGGAGGACTCTGAGGACTCAGAGTGGAGAAATGTGAAAAAGCTGGAGTGTGTGACAGAGGGTTCTTTGACACTCCTGTCACCCTGATGTCCCACAATTTACAGTTTATAGCAACATTTCTGAGTAAAATTACTGTTGTATGTTGCCAAGTGAGTAAATCATCCTCCCTGCACTCAGCTCTCACCTATTTTGAGACTCCAGCTCTTTCCTAAGCACGGGGAAGGATGAGAAAGGAGGCAGGGGCAGGAGGAGGAGGCGGGAAGGGGACAGCAGGGGCAGGGAAAGGTGACCAGACACCCAGACAGCTTTGGCTGGCTCAGAACAAATCCCTGCTTTGGGCAGAGCTGCCCAGACTGTCTGGGCACCGTGTGTGTAGGACGGAGCAGGAGCTCGCAATTACATTCCATGGCTGTGGTTTACATATAGCAGGGCTTTATGAGCCAGCACACATCAAGGCTGAGCCTTTCACGGAGCTTTTTCCAGCGAGTGGGGTTCTTATCTCGTCTTAGGAAATGAAAACATGGGCAAATTTGCTTTTCCAGGTTGAAGAAACCAAAGAAATGTGAAAGCCATTTTTATAAATAACATCATGCGCCGAATTCCACTGTTCCTTTTTTACTTTTACTCACAGCTCAGCTGCATGAAGCATTTCTTATTGGAACAAATGTGTCTTTATTTTTTATTTTAGAAAAAAACCACCAAAGCAGATTTACAGCAATTCTTCCTATCAATAAACAAACCAGCTGGAGCTCCTGACTCCCAGTTTTGTCCCAACCAGGCGTGGTGACCACTTCATTTGTGGCCACGTGGATTGAATTAGAGCTGATCCATCAGAGAAGCTGAGCTGAGCTCACACCCCAGCCCTGCCCGATGTCCACAAGTGTCCCCTCCTGCTCCTACTCCATGAAAGTCACAGCAGAAAACCCAGGAGGGTTCATTAATAAGGGCTTTCTCAGCCCATGCCAATTGCAACTCGAATGTTCCTATTTTCAGAGGACACAAGACGTTTCCTAGCAAGGCTGGAAAACCAAACTCGTGGTAATCCCTCGGAGTGGAAAAGCCTCGCAGCTTGAATCAACAAGAAAAGGTGAGAATATTCCTTCACTCCAGTCATGCCACCAACTCCAGCTGCATCCATCCCTCAGCAGAAGAATGTCGCTTTCATATTGCAAATATGAAAAAACACAAATTGCAAACAGGAGCCACGAGCGGATATGAGCATTTCAGTCTTAAACTCATCACAACCTGGAGCTGCAGCCCCAGCTACACAATGCATCTTCAATTATTTGCGTGGGGTTTTAGTGACAATTTTTCAACCAAAGCACACGGAAATCTGTGATGTGTCACAGAGCAAGAGCTTCTGCCTGCTGCAGCTTTTCCAGGGAAACAGTTCAATTAATTTCAGCAGGGAAATGAATGGTAAATTCCAGCTTAAATGAAATGTACAGAGAGACTTTTCTGTGCAAGAGGTGAAATGAAACACAAGTGAGAACACAGAAAATTGGTCACAAGACCCAGACAGTGGGGAAGAGAACAGAGATGCCTGGGCAGCTTGGTCTGGCTTTTCAGCCACAAGCTGCAATTTAGGCAGAAAATTTGCACTGCCTGGTTTGAGACCCGTCAGGATGTGTGACTTGAGGCTGGCTGAACACACGGGCCAGCATTTGTCAGCCCATTGACACTTTATTGACCCTGACACTTTATTGCTCTTCCCTAAAACCCGGGTGCCATTTCCTAGTCCAGGAAGGGACCACGCCAGCAGAATTCAGCCAGCCCCAACCAAACCCCGAGGAGATGGCAGAGCTCTTAATTCACCCCAGAGGCCGTGGGAAGGAGGATTTATCCCGCTGAAAACCAGAGTCAGTGCTGAACAAGGGGCTGGCTGAGGCTACGGCGCTTTGCATAAAATGTAGACAAAAATAAGACTCTGCAGCAAACAAAAGCCGTGCTTGCATGTCTTGTGTGCTCTTCCGCAGATGTAAGAAACCTGGAGAGCCAAGAAGTGAGTGACTCAGTCATTTTTTAAGGCACAAGGCGCTTAAAATAGCGACAAGTGGGGTTTCCCATCCTTTAGCTCCCCTCACATTTCTCTGTGTTTTCCCTAAGGGAAGGGTGCCTGGTGCTGTCAATAAATTGCTTAACACAGGAGCTTTCCTCCCTCCTCTGCTGAACAGCAAACATGGAATTCAGAGGCTTCATGGTGGCCCATTTTGAGGGAAAGAACTGCAAGTACTGAAAGAAATGAAACCATTTTCCCCAAGTATTTGCAGCCAAATGAGCAGAAGTGAATGAGAATCCAGCAAAGGCAATTCGGACTGGTGGAGAAGGGAACTGTACACTGAGAGCCTGCTCACAACAGCCTGTGGAGAGGAATGAGCTCCTTCATTAAACAACAATTCAGCTCAGGTGTGCCATAAACTGGGACTTGGGAAAGTGTCATACCAGAAAACTGAGTTAAAAATCTACTAGAAATGTCAGTAAAGTAGGAATATTACACTGGGAAAAAATGCTACCAAAGAACTCTGTAGCTAAGACATTAAGTTAAAGCTAAAATTGCACCTTTGAAGATCATTAGGTTTGGGGGAAAAAAAAACTAGGTAGAGGTAGGTTTAAAAATATGGTTCATTCTCAAGGACTGTGGGATTTTTGCACAGGAATAGAAAAGCCTAAATGAAGCACCGGGGTACAATGTACCCATCAGCGGATGAATATGGAAATAAAAAATAACTGATGAAATGTGTCAAATCTGCCAAAGGATTTGGGCTAGGGATCTTGATGGATCCAGACATAATGGAGCTGCAGTGCAGATGTCTCCATGCTACAGGCAGAGGCAGTTTAATATTCCTTTAATAATGATGCTCCCTGCAATTGTGCTTTTTTTTATAATCCCAGCTCAAAAGAGGCCAAGATCGGTTTGATTCTCCCAGACAAGAAAGCCTGGAGAGGGCTCTGACCACCACTGGTCATCTCTCCTCCAGGCAGGACCTTGGGTGTTCCAGATGACAGAGAAAACCCTGATGCCAGATGTTCTCATCCTAACAGTCTGGGAAAGAAATGAAGCTGAGACGGTTTAAAGGCTTTTCAAATAACACCTAATAATATCTCAGCTTCTTCAGAGCAGCTTTTCAAAGCATGAAATGTCACCAGCTTCAATTTTGTGTAACAAAAAGCTGAGAACTAAGCTTCCTAATTCAGGCAGAATTACATCACAGGGCAGGAAAGCTCTGATCTTACATGGAACACCATGAAAGGGGCACCAGAGCCAGGTCCTGACAGGAGCACAGGAATTCCCAAGCCTCTGGCAGGAGGAAATGCATTTTGCATACCTGATGGCCGTGGGGAGCTCGAGGCTGCAGGAGTGGAGAAGTTGTGGCTCAGCCTTTTGAGAGACAGACTCCGGAGGAACTGGAGCAATTAGAGCTCATCCTTTCTGCAAGGGGAGCCAGTGGGTACAACCTGCAGTGGGAGAGCCTGAAAATAAATTGGAAGGAGCTGACAGGAGCAGCTGTGGGGATGGAGGTGGCTTTTCAGAGGGTTTTAGAATGTGCAGAGCTCCTGGAAGGGAGCTGAAGACGTGCTGTGAATTGCTCTGTGCTGCTGGGAGATTTCATGTACAGCAAAGACAGACTGCGGCTGTGAAAAATCTGCAAGTGGGCTCAGTTCTGCTCACCTTGCAGCCTGAGCAGCCCAAAGCCAAACATTCCAGCCAGTTATCCCCAAAATCCACCTCCTAACTCTCCCCCAGCACACTCTGTCCCTCAGGCTGGAGCTGGCAGGGTGCTCCTGTCTTTATAGTGAACCACAGCAAAGCCTTCAGTTTAAAGAATTTTGGAATGGTTTGGGTTGGAAAGGACTCAAGGATCATCCCATTCCAACCCTTGCCATGGCAGGGACACCTTCCACTGTCCCAGGCTGCTCCAAGCCCCATCCAGCCTGGTCTGGGACACTTCCAGGGATCCAGGGGCAGCCACAGCTTCTCTGGACCTCACACCCTCTGAGTACAGAAAAGCTTCAGCACTCCCAGACTGGGGAATCACCAAAATCTAACTCTGAATGTGTCCATATGGACCTTAAAGCTCCAGGTCATCACAGATTTTTTGGCCAAAAGCCTGATGCAATAGGCTGTTTTAAAAAAACACATTTCAAGAGAAGGGAAATAATGAGCAAAGCAGTGAATCCCTAAAATCCTGACTGCTAAGGAGAGAAGGATTTGGGCCATGGATATCCAGTGAGAATGGGGAAAGCGAGGAAGGAGAAGTGACAGGGAGCAAAAATGAGTGTGAGCAGGGGGTGTGGATAATCAAAGGGAGCAGGAATAGGGACTGTGTGGGAGTGCCAGAGAGCCCCCAAAAAGTAGCTGAGGACATGAAAGCACAACAACAACCAGGACAGGCCTTGCTGCTCTTTCAACTCAATGTTTGCCTGCCCAAACACATCAAAGATGCTCCAGAGGAGGCAAGGGGAGGGAGAGATCACACTGATATTACTTTTGGACAGATGGAGAAATCCACTACTGAAAATCTGAAGTCCAAAAAGGACAAAAACTTTTGAAGGCTGCGCACAACAAGGCCCAAGTGAAGTAGAGGCGCTGATGTCAGAGCCCCTGCAGCTGTGACCCTCCACTGCCACCCCACCAGGATCAGGGCCACCTCTGTCCCCAGGGACACCAGCTCAGGGGTAGCCTTGGATAATGCTGAGTATTCCGTGGAAAATGTTGGCACAAGTGTCAGAGGCTGAGCCTCCTGAAGCTGGAGCCTCCCAGCTGCCGCTTTCCTTCACCTCCAGACCTGCACTGATTTGTGATCAATCACTTCTGATCGTGCTGGTTCTGCTCTCAGGCCACTTTAATATTGCAGAGCTGTTCCTGGGCCGTGCTGGGGCATGGGGAGAGCTCAGCCTGTACAAATTCACACGGATTTTTCATCGGAATGACCCCGAGCTGCCAGCAAACAGGAACCCTGCCTCAGAGAGAGCAGTTGTGGGAATTGTTTCAGCACAACATTGGGTGTTTTATGTGCGGTGCCAACTCCTTTTGCAGTAAATCAGCATTGCCCAGCACATGCCTCTCAGGAGGTGTAAAACCACCTGAGGAAAAGTGTTCTGGCCCCTTGCCTGTGCTGTAACCCCTTCTAAGGGTACAACCCCGAGTCAGACACGCGGGATGAGCTGCTGACCCCTCAGAGGGGCCTCTGCAGAAAGGGCCAAGAGCAACACTCTTCCCTAGAGCTCATAAATGGGATGAGCCAAACCTGTTAAACAGCATGGAAAGACTCCCAGGATTTTAATGGGTTCCACTGGATGCAAAGACCCTCTCTGTTCCTGAAAGGGCTGCCTGTCCTAGGGCAGCACACTGGGACAACGCAGAAGCAGTGGCCCAGGGACATTAAATTCAATTAACCATTTCATTTTAGCATTGGTATTTACATAGTTCATTGATTACCTGGCTGTGCAGACTCCCTCAATTACTTAAAAGTATAAAACGCTCCCAATCTGAGGCGTTCTTTGCCAAGAGCAGCCCTGTGGCAGCTGCGGGGCAGGAAGGGGGCAAACAGAACACTCCAGCAAGAGCAGCACTTCACAGTTTATGGGAGGAAAATGTGGGCAGAGGAGGGGCTGATTTATCCCCGCTCTTGCAAATCCTATTTTTAAACTGTTCACATGAAAACTCACAGGGATAACAATCCCCTGCCTCACTACATCCTTTCCCTCTGCCCACATCACCTACGAGGTCAGCTCTTGGGGAATATTGCCCAACAGAATGCTGTATCCTCACCAAGGAGACAATTTAAAACCAAAAAGTTGTGATTTAGCAAGGTCCAGCCTTTGGGTTTTGTGGGAACGTGTTGTCCTGAGTCACAACTCTCCTTTTGTGGCAGAGAAAAATGATTTTTAAAACTAAGCATTGTTAAAACCAGATGCAGAGTTACATCAGTTTCTGTCAAAAAAAAAAAAAAGAAAAAAGAAAAAGCCTGGTTTTAGCAGATGGTTCTATGGTAGTCAGACTACCCTGTTATGAAAATAAAGTTTCGAAGAGTTTGGTTTTCCTTTCTGGTGCTTTTCTGCTGGCTAAGAAAAGAAACATCTGCTGAGTCCCAGCCTATTTAGCTCTCCAGGATTATAAATATCATTTCAAAAGGTTTTACAATTGATTTTTGCCTTATTCCCTTCCGAATTTTGTGCTCCATGCCGTAAATGCATTAAGAAGAGAAAGCAATTCTTTCTTTTAATGCCCTCCTCTGCAACCAAAGAAACAAAAATATTATCCAAAGTTTCCTTTCCGTCTATGGCCATACCAAAGAGAAGTGTAAAATGTTAATTAGAGGGGAAAAAAACAAGCTCCTATTAGAAAGATTTAACAAGCAGCTTCAAGTGCCTGCACAGCACAAAGGTAGAAATCATTTGTTGGTGGTTTTTTGGGGTTTTTTTATTGCTGTGCCCTGCAGCTCTCACAGGACACCTCAGGGAACTTTCCATTCCTCTGGCTCCTCCATCTCTGGTTTGAATCCATTCCCCCTTGTCTTGTCTTGCCCTTTTCTAGAAATCCCTGACCCATCTCATGACAATGACAACTGGCCAGAAGCTCTGCAAGGTCCATCCAAGGCCCAGAAATGCCCCAATTTCATGAGAGGATCTCCCCAGATCCTGCCCTCATGGATTTCTCCCTTCCACCTAAGCTCATTTTCTCAGCCCGCACAATTCCTTCTCTGTGGGAAGACATCCAAGGCCACAAAGCAACACTTTTTTTGTGGATTTGTGGAAGATAAGGGCACCACAGGGTTGTGGTGGGGAGTCCTGGGAAATGAGGAAGAGCGGGAGAGCAGCATGGAAAAGCTGCTTCTCCTTTCTCCCCTCCCCAGGTGGTCTCTGAGGGGCAGCTCAAGGAAAAAGCCTGGAAGAATTTTCAGGCCAGGCCTGGGAATGCGAGATCCACGCTCCAGCCATAAACTGAATTTCAAGCACTAAAGGAAATGGAAGTGGCGTTTTGTAAGATGTAAAGCCCCGATTCAGAAGTGAACATGAAAATGATTGTGGGTGTTTCGAGGGGTGTTTGCAGAAATTGTTATGGAAAACTCTCACATGTGGTTGGAATTACCCAGGGAATGGTTTTCTAGGGAGAAAATAAAATCAATCACGGGCGGGGTGGAAATAAATGTTTTCTTGCAAGAGCAGTGACCAGGATTCAGAATTTGCTGCCCTTTCACAGCTGCAGTTGCACGGAGCTGCCACAAAACAGCTTCTCCTGGTTTTTAGGGAGGTTCTGCGCAAAGGGCAGGCTTGACCTTTCCCAGCAGCTTCCGAGGAAGGTGGCTCTGGAAGGTTACAGGGAGTTTATTGTTCGATTACAGCGGCCCTGCATGGCTCTCATGTGTGTTTCAGTGGAGTTATTCAGAGCTGCGCTTGTAACACAATCCCACCCATTTTGAGGGGCTAAAGGCACTTTTGGAAGTTATTTTTAGGTAAAAAGAAACAGGCTGGACTGCCTTAAATAACTCCTGACCTGTAATTATGAGCTGAGAGCTGCTGCATACAATGTAAAGCAAACCTCAGGATGACAGGAATGGAAAACATGAATTTCAACTGCACACAGACACATTTCTGGGAGCTCACAGCCTCTCAGGCACAGCCCTTGCATGCCGTGGATGCGTTTGCTCCGCTGCTGGGCCATGGGGTAATGTGCTTTTCTGAGCAGATGTAAAGATTGAATCTGCTGCAAGGGAAGCCTGCTCACAGCATTCCTTGGTTTGTAAAAGCTGGAGTAGAGGGACGGTGCTGGTAAATGTAAGTGGGAGCAGGCCTGGCTCTGCCTGCCCTTCCCTGCTGGCACAGCCTGACAAACTGACAAAGGACAGGGTTAGATGGGATATTGGGTAGCAATTGTCCCCTGGGAGGGTGGTGTGGCCCTGGCACAGGGTGCCCAGAGAAGCTGTGGCTGCCCCTGGATCCCTGGCAGTGCCCAAGGCCAGGCTTGGAGCAGCCTGGGACAGTGGGAGGTGTCCCTGCCCATGGCAGGGGTGACACTGCATGGGCTTTAAATTCCCTTCCAACCTAAACCATTCCCAGATTCTACAATCCAAAAAAATCCAAATACAAAAGCAGTAAGAGTGATCTAGATGAGATTCAACAGAAAAACATAACAAGGTGCTAAGGAAAAGGAGATTCCAACCATTCATTGATCACCCACGAGATCACCTGAAGAACTGAAGAACAGTTACAAACTCATCAAGCAAAATGTAGAAAAATGCAATAATTTGTGAGCAAAACTTTTTGAGGGACTAGGTGCAAATGGCATTTCATGGATTAAATAAATTGTGCTTCAGTGACAAGGATGGGGCACTGCAGCCAGGTATTCAAGGACAGCACAAGTTTGTGAAGCAGCTGCTACAACTCACCATACCAGCCTGGTTCTCTTCCCACCGAGATCCCAGGGCAGGCCTGGGACTCGCTAATGGTTTATTATTTATTGGTTCATGTCTCATTAACTGAAATATTCTGAGCATTGCACGGGGTTGGCAAACACAATAAAACTAGCATCAGTTTCTGATTCTGCCACTGAGCTGGTAATGGATTTGGCATAAATAATTTAAACTTTCTGGCTTGTTTCTCTACAGTGAAAGTAAAAGTTTGTTGCTTTTTAAAAAATAAAATGTTTTGATGTCTAATAGTAAACACGCTGCATTAAAAGTAAATATTTTATCACCATATTGTCATATCCGATAGTCTGTCCCATTTACAGGCTACAAATGTTATTCAGGGAAGTGATAACAACTCCTATAAAACACAAAAAGTTGATCCATAAGTACCTAAGCATTAAAAGAACAGACTTCCCTGGAACAGCTCAGCTTTCTGCTAGTACAGGAAGAAAAAAAAAAGAAAAAGAACAGAAAAATGAAGCTTTAAATCTTATAAAATGGTAATTGTGCATGGAGAGCAAGCGAGGCCGTGCAGCTTTAGCAGTTCCCCGTGGCCGTGTGTTGGCCGTGTGTGTTTTTCATTAGTGGCAAGCCCATTGTCGAACACGAGCAGAGCCCGATGCACACGTGCTTTACATTACATCTGCACCAGGGAACCCTGCCCACAGCCAGCACCACTTCCCAAAGCCCCACTGATGGCTGCTCCTCACCTGGCACGCTCCTCGTGTGTTTTATGGGATACACATTAAAAACCCGGGATCAAACATGGCTGGGTTTGCACAGAGCTCAGAGCGGCAGCGAGCCCAGCCAGGCAGAACCTCGCACTGCAGCCCCACAACCCACAGGATGTCCATTAGGCAGCCCAAAGGATAAAAGCCTGGCCTGGCTGGCCAAAAAAAAATAAAGGAGAAACTGATTTTAAATAGTACAGCAGCAATTAGCAATACTAACGAGGATTTCCATGTGGGATAGCACTAAGCACAGGAAAGATTTACATGGAGTGAAGGGGGAAAAAGGGACAGGGGAGCTCTGCTAACTCAGGACCACCATCCAGGGTAGGAGTGGGATATAAACCAGATCAGCAGGGTTCAAGAGTTAATGTCACATGAAAGGGATGGGGAACTAGGGCAGAGAAACAAGATTTCTTCCTTCCTTTAAACAGATTTTGCTGTTGTTAATGCTGATGGCCAAACCAGCTGATGTTGTCCAGAGAGGTAGATGCCTCATCCCTGGAAGTGTTCAAGACCACATGGATGGAGCTCTGAGCACCCTGGTCTAGTGGAAGGTGTCCCTGGTTGGAACTGGAGGATCTTTAAGGTCCCTTCCAGCCCAAACCATTCTGTGATTTTATCCTTCTGTGTTTGGCTCTTTCAAGGTCAGGCCAGACTCGGAATGCAAGTGTAACTCGAGCCACCAGAACATCTGCTGTGGGGTATTTCCAGACCATCCTGGAACGAGAAATACCCAAATCGTGTGAGAAAAGTGATTCTCACAGAATCTTCAGGCAAAAATTGCCAATAAGCTGAGCTAAGCATGAGAGCTACGGCTCCGATGAGAGAGCCAGGTCCTCGCTGCATCACCTGGCAGCCTGCCACGGAAATAAATGGAGTTCTGCTGGCCTGGCTCTGCACCTGGGCAGGGCTGCCAACAGCCAAGCTGATGTGACAGATCAGTGTGAGAAAGGATGGGATAAAAAAAAATAAATCTGTTAGTATAAAAAATGGTGGGTTGGGTGTTTCTCGACCTCATAAAATTCATGAGGTAACTCGAAGGGAATCGCTGCCCATGTTTCTGAGTGACCCCCCCGAGCCTTTCCTGGCTCAAGTCCTCAGCCAGGACATCCCATGGGGAAAGAGCTCTGGGGTTCTCCCTGGTTTCCATAGGGCACAGGTGGGGATTTCTGCTCTGTGCTGCTAAAAATTCCCACTTGGGCAACAAGGCAGAGTGAAGAGGGACACGGTGTTGGAATTTGCTGCCTTCTCAGAGCTTCCTTAAAATCTGTAACTGTGGGTACTGGGAGATAAAATGCAGGGAAAAAAAACCCTTAAATTCGGGTGGCCTAAAATTTTCTCACATGCCTCCAGTGTTTTCTGCTGGGTTTAGGTTTTAATTTTCTTCTGGGTTTAAGTTTCTAACGGGGATGAACCACAGGTAAATTCCAGGTAAAGGAATGAGGGTTCATCTGCACCTGGGCATCAGGGCTCAGTCCTGCAGCTCATGGAATTCTAACATGATCTGGTTCGGAAGGGACCTTAAAGTTCCTCCCAAACCACTCCCTGCCATAGGCAGGGACACATTCTATTGTCCCAGGGTGCTCCAAACCCCTTCATCCAGGCCTTGGACACTTCCAGGGGTGATTGTTACAAATCCAGTAGTTTTTCCAGTGGCTTTCAGGATGGCCTTACTGCTGAGCTTGAAGGTACATTGCTGTCTGAAAATCAGAGCTGGATTTGGGGAGACGCAGCTAAAAAATATCTGTATTTGTCAAAAATCCTTCCTGTCATTTCACTTTAATCCCAGGTAGTTTATCATATTTCAAATTTTTTATATATATTTGATAGCAAATCTCTTCCCAGATGCCTGTGCCCACATTACCATTAGCCCTACACCTCATCCCTTTGCCTTGATTTCTGTTTCTGGTGGAGTCTGCAGCAAGTCAGAGCTGCTCCTGAGCAGCTCATGCTGGCAGCCTGATGGAACCAAGGAAAAAATGTAGCTTTTGTTTATTGAGGAAGAAAAACTGCTTCCATAAATAAGAAGGAAGCACAAAAGAGAAGCAAAAATGAAATAGCACTCTGATGCTATTTCAATCATTTTAGACGGATTTCAGTGCAAAATGGCGAGAGGGGAAGATATTCATTCTCTAAAAAGACAAATCTTGTGTTTTTAGTATTCTAAAAAGTTCAAAACCCACCAGAGGAGGGATTATTAGGGGCAACCTCAGCTTTAAACCAGGAGCCAGCCTCCTTTCTGTGGGTATGCAATTGTTCCCAAAGGAATTCTATTTTAAAATAGGGGGGTAAAAAATGACACAAAAATTTCTGAGACAAGAATTTACCTCAGAAGCTGCTCCCAGCTCTCTGTTGCTGTACAGCCCCAAGGCTCAGCCACCCCTGAGGGACACAGGACCATGGTGGCTGTCACTGCCAGGTGACAGCAGCTTCTCCAGCTGGAGCAGGTGAGATCAGGAGCAGAGGGAGATGGGAACACTCAGCCGCCATCTGGGCTGGGAGGTTCCTCCCCAGCACCTGCAGCTCAGGCTGCACCTGCTCTGCTGGAGCTGCTCCTGCGCAGCTCTCAGGGAGCCTTCAAACGACGTGTCAGCCTCTCCTTTCTCCTCCGGGGATGACTGAAAAGGAAAAACAAAACAACAACAACAACAAAAAGACAAAAAGACAAAAAGACAAAAAGACAAAAAGACAAAAAGACCCAGAACACGACAAAGCAGAAAAAACAAATGCTAAAAATACTGAACTTGGCTGCCATCTGCCATCAGCCTCCTACACAATCCTGGGAGGTCGCTCGGCCTCCGCATCCCTCTTTCCTTCTCTTTGATTAACCACGATGCAATTTCCTTAATTTTGTCACAAGCACTTTGTAAGAGTGACAGAAAACAAAGCTGGCCCAGGAGGATGGAGATGCAAACAACCTTCTCCTGCTTTTCCACTGCTCCCTTCCTCCCCTCCCTCCTCACCAGCACCTTTCCCACCTTCCCCCATCCTGACAGCAACCAGACCTCGAGCCCCTGCTGCAGACACGTCCCTGCTGCAGTTTGCTCAGTGAAGCACAGGAATGCTTTCATGCCTGTCCAAGCTGACTGGTGTTAGAGGAAAGGAAGGGCTGGGTTTTCGGTACCCAGAGAGGTTTTTGCAAGCAAAATCACATCAGCAGAGCAGCACAGGGGAAAATTGCCAGTTGCTGTGACCAGAGCCCACAGGCAGTGCTGGTGTTGATCTCCTGGCCAGGCTGTAGGAATCAGCTCCTTGGCACCCAGTGGATCTCTGGGATGAAACGCATCACAGCTCCTTAGTTAAGAAAAATTAAATTTCATCGAGAGCGTTGTCGGAGGTCTCACTTTAATATCATTTGCAAATGTTCCAATGAAATCCTCGGCCTTTGGGCAAATCTTGCCCATAATCCCACATCATTGATTGGTTTAAGCAAGCCCCAAATGGCAAACTGGCCCACTCCCCTGTTAATGCAGGCCTCTCCTCTCATCTGCTGGCTCTGAAATAACAATGAATGCAGCATCCTTAGCTTGCCAAATGCACTTTAAGCTTATGAAATACCAGCTTTATGTCAAAAATGAGCTTTTTGGAAAAGCAGAACTCAATAGTCTGACAAAAAACAGAAGAGAATTGCAGCATATCTAGAGCAATTGCAGCTCAGTCCCAAAATCTGAATCAAACTTCCCTTTTTTGAGGGTTTTGGAATGAGAGTTTTTGCTGAGGCACAGCCTAGCGAGAGAACTGATTGTGAAGTTCAGACTGTGGGAAAAATTAAAACAAAACCAAAAGAAATAGTTATGAATCTGGCTCTCAAAAGTCAGGGCTTCAACATCCACATCCACTGCTGGCATTTCCCAGCCTTCAAGGGGAAAGGCTCCTTACTCCTCCCTGCTCCTGTGGAGGACCCACCATCCCCAAAAGGCCTCAGGAACAGCCCCAAAGGCTCAGGGAAGCGAAGGGAACTCCAGTTCTCTGGCAGCAGCCAGGGAAGGGCACTGCCCCATTTGCAGCCATTAAGCAGATGCAGCCCAGCAGCCCCAGCCCTGCTCGGCTCCCGAGTGACCGGGGCTTTATTGCTTCTCCCGGCTCCATCCGCAGCCATTCCTGCAGCAAAATCAAATGTAATCACATTTACATAGGATTTTCAACCCTCGGTAAGAAACCGTTCAGTCTTCCCCGCCAGACAGCCGCTTCCTCCCCGCCTGCCATCCCACCCTGGCGGGCACATCCTGCCCTTTGTCTGCGGCCATTCACTGAAAACTTCAAAGAAATCCTTCTCCAAAGCTCCTCCTGCCCCGCTGCTCGCCCAGGGGGGCACAGGATAGCAGCAATTGGGGGTTTCCTTCCTGCGAGCTGCTCCGCTGATCACCTCGGCACCATCCATCACCAGTCTGGGTACCACGAGGCGCTGGAGCAGCCCAGCAGCACAGGTGGAGGATTTGTGGCTTCTGTCGGCGGTGCAAATATTGCAGAAGGAATTGCAGCAGCTCGGGGGTAATCACAGGCCTTTCTTCAGATGCTGAAAGCATTCCCGGACTTCTCCCTCGGAGCAGGGTTATGGATGGCTGGGCATAGTTAGGCTAATGGCTGGAAAAATCCAATACCTGCTGAAATCCCAGCTCGGGGAGAGGGGGATAGGGCTTGTCCAGAGGCTCTGTGCTGTGAGGCACGAGTGGGATTGCTCCCATGCATCACTTCCACCCTCTCTTTCCCTCCTTGTGCAGCTCTCCTCGTCAGGAGAGCCAAACCAAAAGGATTTATTTAAACCCAAACACTTAATCAACACTGTACTGCCACAAATCAGATTTGGGGCGCTTCAGGGGGTTTAACCAATTCTTTATATGACCCGTGGGATTGGAAGTGCTTCAGTGACCCTCCCTTTTAGCTGTAAGGTACCCTGCAGGGCACTGCCATGGGTGGTCACTACCCTGGGTGGTCACTGCCCTGGGTAGTCACTGCCCCAGGTGGTCACTACCCGAGGTGGGCACTGCCCCAGGTGGGCACTGCCCGAGGTGGTCACTGCCCCAGATGGTCACTGCATCAGGTGGTCACTGCCTGAGGTGGTCACTGCCCCAGATGGTCACTGCCCCAGGGGTCACTGCCCTGGGTGGTCACTGGCTGAAGTGGTCACTGCCCCGTGTGGTCACTGCCCCATGTCCCCTCGGTCCTGCGGGAGAGGCCGGGGTTGCCCACGGAGGCAGCTCTGCTCCCCAGGGTGTTTTCCCAGGCTCTTTCCCAAACACCCTGGTCATGTCACCAACCTCTCCGTGCACTGCACACCCGGGCCTGGTGTTCACCAACCCCCGCAGAAGATCAGGCAATCAGTTCCCATTTTCTCAGGAAATGGTATCACTCAGATATCTTAATGAAAACGCCGTGGTTTGTTGTTTTACACCGCTGCGAGCACCCAGATCAAAGAATTAACACCAGATTCAAGATTACATCTAGCTTTGCAAGCAAGCCATGCAGCCTCTATCTTTGATATGCAAACAAAGAATCATTAAATAAATTTGATAGTATCAAGCTTAATAAGAGGCTTCAAGTACAGATTGAGCCACCGCTAGCTAGCTGGAGACAAGCATTTTGATAAAGCAACACTAAAAATACAAATAAATTCCAACTTAGAACTTTGGAATCCATTCAAACGCAGATCAGAAAGCTTCAGCAGTTGTGTGAGTCAGTGTTTTGTCTCCAGACGTGTTACTGTAGGAAAATGTGGGGGTTAAGGTGAAGCTGATGAGATTGTTTTTCATAGCAGCAACAAGTTTCATTGTTGCAGAATTATCATTATTTGTGAGTGGACAGAGCTCAATTCCACTGGCTTCATCCTAAACAGGAGAAAACGTTTGAGACCAGCATGTGTCAGCTTTGCTGTTTGTAACCTCTTGGCCTTTTGGAGCATTCCTATAGAATACCACCAGCCCAGCTGATGCAGAAATTTAGAAAAGAGGATTTATTGTAGGGAAAATAAAAATACAACTCCTGCTCAGTGGCTGCAGTGTGTCCGGAGAAGAAAAAGGAAGTTTCTCTATCAGCAACTGAACAAAAGCTGCTTTGAGCTCCGAGTTATTTCTGCATTTCCACTTTGGAATATTACCATTGGCCATGGATGAAAGTGAGATTGCTGGAGTGCTCCTACAAGGAACTAATTGCAGCCTGCTGGTGCCAGGGGTGCCTTCTCCTGAGCACCTCCCTTCCAAAGCACCAGCAGAGCACGGCTGGAGCAGGGCGCAGGGACCCACAGAGCTGTCCCCAAGTGTCCCCATCGTGGGACCCCAAAGGTGGGAACCCTCAGAGCTTAAAACCTTCTCCCACTTTTGAGTTCTCAACCCCTCCAGGCAGAGCAGCCCCCAAAACACCTGGCAGCTCTCTGGATTCAGGATCCCCTCATTCCAGAGGCACAGGTGAACCTTTCCCCCAGCCACAGGATGTGCCAGGCTGTTGTTGCATTTATTCAGCATCCCAGGAGTTTTGGCCAGGAAGCTGCAGGTACAAGGATTAGTGGATTAAAGAGCAATAGGGGCACCTTAAACCCACTCAAAGCAGGATTTTCCCGGGGCATTTACAGCAAATCAGAAGAGTTTTATATTAAGTCTCTGGAATAAAAGAGTGTTCAGATACTGCAGCCACACAGGCTGGCATGCAGTTGAGGCTGTAATCTATGGAAGTTATTATTTTTAAGGGCACAAATGAGCTTTTACTGTTTCAAAAGGGAGATATGGAGAAGAGGGAGGCTGTCACCATGCTGTGGTAACCCATTCTGCTCCGAGGTTTTTATACACAAAAGCCACCAGAGCTCAGATGACGGCTGGCACGAGATCTGTACCTGCCTCTGTGCCGGACCCTGCACAAAACAGAGCAGAAAAGGCGAGTTCATCCCAGGCCAGGGGCCACAGAATGCCCAGCTCTTCCCCCAGCCCCAGGCAGGGAGAGGCTGGGGTGGTGCAGACTTCAAGGACCCATAAAAGCAAAGTTTTATTCAGAAAATCACCCTCTCCAACCCCCTCCCACCCCAGGCATGGCAGGAACCATCGAGGGCTGTTTGCCCTGCAAAGCCTGCGGTAAGAACATTTCTTTTTAACACAACTTTTTACTGTCTGCAGTACCCAGGAGCCTCAACTGCTCCTTCTGCACAGCTGGAGAGGAAACCCTGGCTCAGAAACATGAGTGGTGAGCGGCCCACGAGCAGGAGGGAGCACCCAGGGCTCTGCCACCACTCTGTGTTTAAGGAGCTTTAGGAAAGGATCAGTGGCAGCACCGAGGCAGAGAATCCATCAAACCCCGTCCAGCCCAAGATCCAGTCCCACACTCGGTGCAGCACATCACGGGAGAGGCTGCACGCTCCCTTTAATGGCCATATCATCACCAGGCCAGAATTAATGCTGGTGCCAGCAGCATTAATTACCCTCACTTTGATTTCTCCCAGGGATCAGGCTCCGGCAGCGCTGAGGCCCCGCAGTCCCTCCTTACAGCACGCTTCTCTCGCACCCAGGAAAAACTGTGATAATCAATATTGATTGATCGCTGCGCTCAGGCCCGCCGCTGCCTCTAAATCACAGCAAGCACTTCATCAGATAATGCATCTGTTTAAAGTCACCAAAGAAGAGGCAGCTCTGCATCGGCTTCAGGGGCCAGACATGCAAGAGCGCACCGACGCCTCCTGAAATAGATGGAAATAATTAAATGCCTGAAAAACACAATGCAAACAGGAGTGCTGACACAGATTTGACATCGCTGGCTGAGCAACAGGCCGGGGAGCAGGGATTAAACTCCCTTCCAGCAGCTGGACTTGTGCCTGCCCCGCCACCTGTGGCCCTGAGCCAGCTCCCAGCTGTGGGAGCCGGGGCGTAGTTGGGCTGCTGGAAGAAGATGCAGCAGATTTGTCTTCCTGAGCTGTTAATTAGCACGGGGGGGATGAGGGTTTAAAATCCTTTTTTTACCTGAGACACCGCAGAAATCCCTCATTCCTCACCTCCCACAGAAGGCCCCTGAACAAAGACACCTCAGGGATGAGAGAAGCCCATGAGTCTGGGTAAATATTTCAGGAGGAACAAGTGGGAGCACACTAGCTCCTGAATCCCACCTGGATTTCAGTCTCCCACTTATCTCTTCAATACTGCTAACAGCTCAGCAATAGAAATTTAGGCAAAAAGCAGAATTTCATTCAGAAATGAAGGCAACCACAGGAGAGGGGACAGAGATTAAGGATGGCAGGACCCACAGTCATTTCTGTGTGGGCACTTGACCTCAGGTATTAGTTGATGCCTTAAGATTTTTTATATTTTTCAGATCCTGCACTCCTTTAGTGTAACTTTAAAACCCCAGGAGTCTGTGACCTCCTGTTCTCCCATCCTGCTCAGACACAACAAATCCTCTCCAGGCTGCACTCAAGGACACCTCGTTGGCCCAGGCCCCCAAAGATGGAAACGGAGCCTCTAAAAGGGGGGACAGACTTGGGCTCAATTCCATCATCCCCTGGAATTGTCATTGGAGAATGAACCCTGATCTGGGAATGGATCCAAACTGATCCAAGTGGAGCAAACTCGTGCCCCGGGGTCCAGCTTGGGTGTGGCCTCTCCCGGAGAGGCTCTGACTGCCCGAGGTGTCCCTATTGAAGGCCCTGCAATAAATCCCCATTTTATTCTCTTCATCTTGTCTGGCCCCTGTTCTAGGGAGCCTCTGATCAGGCATCACAGTGACACCTCAAATATAAAATCTGCCTTCCCCAGGCACACACGAAGTTGTGTAGGTGTTGCATTTAGAGTAAAATATTCATTTCTATTGATTTCCATTGAAAACCAGCCCCAGAATGCTACCCAGCTTTTGAAAATTATAGGAAAGCTTATTCTGTGCAAACATAAAGACTGCCTGGCTGTGTTGTCAGGCTATTTTGAGCAAAAAAAAAATCCAAAATTATCCCTGAAGAACATCTTCCAGCAACGTTATCTTAAAATCTGTCATTCTGTATAATCAGGATGGTGGTCGAGTGTGCTGAAAAGAGGAGTTCAAATTGATAGCATCCATGTGCAATATGGGCTCATCAAAAAGTAATAAATCATTGCTCAGAAAAATAAATAGAGTCCCTAACACGCATACAAGACCATACTTGAGAAGTATTTTATTAACAAAATCTAAAATGAGTTAAAAAATAAAAATATTAAGCCTGCCTATTTTCCCTTGGCAGCTGGCTCTGAATTTGATTGTAACTCGGGGAAGATGAATTACTTACTCACTTACTTCATCGGGGAAGGAGCACTTTCTGTGCTCAGCTGGGCTGCAGCCATAGATCTTCCCTGGAATCCAGGGAGCTCCCCAGCCCTCGGTCCTGGGAGCTGCACTTCCAAGGGCAGAAACTCGACACCACATAAATATCCTGTGCTTTTCTTACACTTTGTAGCTCAGAATTGATTCATTCTCCAGCACGGTGTCGGGGCTGAGTGGAACATAACTCATCTCCAGCTGGCGTTTGCTCTGTGAATAACACACCGAGCGTCCCTTCAGCCGGGGATGAAGCCTCCAAAAAACAACACCACTTCTTTCTCCTGCTCACGCCACCCCAACCCTGCTTGGGCTTTGCCCTCAGACTTTGTCCATTCCACAAAGTAGTTTTACCAATTCCTTGCCCTCCTCTCTCAGTTGTTTTTTTTTTTCACCAGCACTCCTGTGCATAATCTGGGCTTGGATGAAAATCCCAAATATAATTTTTGATCATCCAAACCAAAGATCACCTGCTACCAGTCTCTGTAAGAACAGGTAAATCCTTCAATATTTCTTAATAACTGGTTGTACAGCTGAAATCTGAAAGCAGAAATTTATTGTTTGTCAACTGAGCAGCCTGGTTGGCTTAAAAAAATAATAAAAATCGTTATTTACAGCATAAAGAAGAATTCAGGTTACCCTGGGAGCAGGCAAGTTCCATAAACACCAGCAGGATGTCAGTGGGATGACACAACACTGCCAGGGAATTTATTCCTTTAATAGATATTAAATCACATCCATGGATTCCAGTAACACTGTACGACAGGGTCTCCACACAGAGGAGTTGCTACACCTGCCTGGGCTTCCACATTTGCCAGAATTTTAATGATAATTGGAATTTAACCTTTCCAAAAGCAGTGTCACCCCTGTGGGGAATACACCTGCAGGAGTTTCTCGGAGCTCAGGTGTGTCCTGAAGGACACATTCTGCTGGAAGGTGTTCTTGGAAAAGCGTTGAAATTTTTCCACCAAGAGTCCCTATTTCACACTAAACCACACTTCAGTGACTCTGGTTTTTAATATGTTGAGGTATTTTCAAGGTGATACTCACTTGGTTCAGGTTTCTTAAATTCACCGTATTCCTAAAGGATCGTTCTGTGTGGACACAGCTCCTGGAATCGCTTTCCTCTGATTCTTGTCTCATTTTCTCAGCTGATGTCTTCCAAATCCCCACAAATCCCCTACTCCAGTGTGGGCTACCACACATGGCAACGTGGATTTACTGCAGGCTGTGCAACTCTTCCCCAGTGCCTTTTCCAGAATATTCCACTGCTCCGTGTCAGAGCTGCTTGCACAGAGGGTGGGAATTGCTGCACGAACTCAGAATCCATTCTGACAACTCCTTAGAGATGTTGCTCTTTATTTTGCATCACTTCTGTGATGAGCAAAAGTTCTTTCAAAGGGATCCTGGCCCTGAGTGTTCTGCAAGGGCAGTGGGATAACTCTGATCCTTCACACACTTCACAAGAAGAACCCTCTAAGAAGTCACCTGCAGCTTCTCTTCCCATCCCTTTTCACTCCTAGCAGTCCCTTTTCTCTGGAATAGCTTTCCCTTTTCCCAAGGAATTTCTTCCTGGTCTCTCAGAGGTTTCTTGGGGGAGAGTGCCAGCTCAACCACCCCTGAGATGGGAGTTGCCTCCTCCACCTTCAGGGGTGACGGGAACTCTAAACACACTGCCAAACAGCAAAGGTCAGCCTGCTCTTAAAAATATCATTTTTAATGCCTTAAATGAGGTGTGAACTGTTGAAGATCATCTGCAGATGCACGATCAAGTCCCTATTCTATAGCCACCTATATTATAAAGGTCATAGCCTGCAGAATATTTTTTTTTTCACAGTTTGGCTTTGCTTCCTCCTGAGGGATCAATAAAGTAACTCATATTTCCTTTCTATTTTAACGGTGTTGCTGAGAGTATCTTATCCCAGGCAGTGAACTGCTGGCACTACCTTTTTTATTGCCTATAACCTTTAAAAGAAGAGATAACTCAAACACCACCTAGAAAACAAGCGGTAATAAAAATGCAACACCAGAGAAACTGCACAGAGTAAAACTTCCAGCAGAGCCTCCTTTATCAAGAACTTTCTTTTTCTCTCTCCACACCAGTGAGTTCAGAATGAGAACATCCCATCGCAGACCATGAGTGGTTTTGGAATCACCACCACGGGACTGGGGGGATTTGGAGAAGCCAAGATGCTCCTGTTGGAGGTGATGCAGATCTCACATCCCCAGTTTCAGCACGGAGGCTGCTGCAGGAACACCACCATGGCAATGATTTTCTCCCCTTCCTAGGCCGCCTCTGAGCACAGACACGGAGAAGCCAGAAAAAGAGGGGAAAAGGAGTGTCACGGAGTAAGGCTCCCGCTGAAGCAGAAATTCACTTTAATCCCATTCCCAAAGATGACTCACGTTCTTCAGCGGAACTTGAAAGTCAAGGTTCTCCCCTTTAAAGTCCTCATCTTCCTGCAGCATTAGCCTCAGTGATTTTCCATGTCAACAGGGAAGCTTTAATTACATAATGGGTGCTTCTGCTGCTTCCACAAGAATTCCTTTATTCAGAGGCAACGCTTGAAGGAAGCTGTTCATCTTCAAAGGTCAGGCTGTTGAATGAGGTGAGTTATTGTTCGGGGCAAGCGGAGGAACGTGGAAGCACATTTTAATTAATTGTCATAATCCATAACTCCAGGGAATTCTCAATGCACTCCCCTAACCCTGGCCTGGCTCAGAAAACAGGACCAGCTCGGTGCTGGGTCAGGGACACCTGGGCAGAGCTGCAGCAGGAGCTCTGCTCTGAGCTGCTGATGTCCCATGAGCAACAGTGACAACCCCTCACTGAGAGGAGAAGTGAAAAACACCCCCAGGGCTGATTTGCTGCCTCATATCCAGTGATGGGGCTAAAGGCTGCTGGAGACTTTCCTGGGAAAAGCTTCCCCCTCCTGCTTGGGGACTTTAAGATAGAGGGACATTTCCCCTGCCCTCACCCTTTTTATACATTAATAATTCTATTTCTTATGCTAGGATGAGTGAAAATCGCTTATGTTAGAATATACTATTGCAATTATTATTAATATTATTATTATTATTTAGATTCTGTTATTATTGGGGCCTGTCTTGCTGTTTCTTACTGGAACCTTCAGTGCAAAAACAAAGAAAGTTCTAGAGTCTGTACCTTTTTATTTAATAGTTTTATTTTGTTTCCCTATTAATATATTTTTGCTTCCAAAAATTATAAAAGTCTTGTATGCTTTTCCCATGCTTTTTATCTGTACTAAATAATAATTGAATTCATGTTCTAACCTTGATAAGATACAAGCTTCCCAGATTTTTTTCCCTGTAACCCTTATCTCAGGGGAAGAAATCCTTTGGGATATGTTGTGCAAAGCTGCTGGACCACTCTCTGCAGCTGCATTTTGGTTGAAGTTAATCAATATTTCCCTATTTCTGTTCCTCTGCTGCCCTGTGTATCAGCCACGAGATGGGACCAGGTGGGGCTTACTGGGGTCTTTAAAAACCCACTTATGAAAGGATTTTGCAAGTGAAAGGAGGCCCAAGGTGCAAATTAATGGGCTGTGATGGCCTAAAGAATAACTAGTGAACAGAATAAGAAATTAATTTTCTCCTGGAGCCTTGTGGAGCTGCCTCAGTCCCCTGAGGTGACAATGAACACTGAGAGCCATCCCAAGAGGAAAAAGGCATCAACATTTGTGAAGGACAGTAAGTAAGGTGTCTCTACCTCTAGAGAGAATCAGGGGAGCAAGTAGACAACAAAAAACCCTGAAATATATTGAAGAGTTCAAGATAACCTCCTTTTATAACACAAATATTTGGTGCATGTTACTGGCTGTTCTGTTGTACAAAAAAATGAAAAAAATCGTGTTGGCTTTGCTGTAAGGGAACTCCTGAGTGCCTGGCAGCATTAATAACAGCACAGGGTGTCATACCTCAAAATGAAATCTAATCTAGCCTGACACGCTGGATTGTTTACCTCTGACCTTCCCCCAGCCAAAATCCTTTTAAAGACATGAAGAGGCTTTGGCTCATTAGGATGAGCAGCAGCAGCCCAGCTTAAGCTGTTTTGCTTGAGAAAGTTGATGAATGACTGTTGTCAGCAGAGGTGGAGGAGAGGGAGTCTGGGCAGCGGTGCCAGGGTGCTGGGGAACGTGAGCCCAACCTTCCAAGAGAGGGGATCTCCATTATTTTACACTCCTGGGGGAGAGGAGCTTTGGGCATGGGGATTCAACAGTGAACCAAGGTGAGATGAGGTTTTATGGGGCTCTTCACATCAGGAATTGAGTTTTCTTTCTTTCTTTCTTTCTTTCTTTCTTTCTTTCTTTCTTTCTTTCTTTCTTTCTTTCTTTCTTTCTTTCTTTCCTTTCCTTTCCTTTCCTTTCCTTTCCTTTCCTTTCCTTTCCTTTCCTTTCCTTTCCTTTCCTTTCCTTTCCTTTCCTTTCCTTGTCTCTGGCAAAGCTTTGGGCTATGTTTTGGGTGCTGAGAATGGTCCCACCTGGCCTTGCACTGCCAGGGAATGGAGTGGGAATGATCCCACAGAGCTAAAAACAGTGGGAGCATTTGAAGGGTCTGTGGTCTGCTCAGCCAAAGAAAGGTTGTGAGGACAGATATTGGCAAATAGGTAAAAGCAACAGTAAAGGAGAAGGGAATAAATGCTTACGCTTAGAGGAGAAAGAGCAATAAATATAAAGGATACCATAAACATAAAGGATACAACAGAAGAGCCAAGTTAACAATCAAGAAAAGTCCAATAAAAAGACTATTAATCACTGGAAGGAGTTTATCCTTGAAGGGCAGGTGAGAGAGCAGCAGCTGAGACGTGCGGCTGTTCCTGGCCTCGGCTCATGGGACAGTTTGGGTGGGGAGGCATGCCCAAAAACCATCTGTACAACTCCCTAAAACGAGCAGGGCCAAAGCCTGCTGGGTCATGTACCCCACGGCAAGGAGAGGAATGCTCAAATTGCCATTTTTCCTGGGGACTCAGTTTCTGGGAGGGTTGGTGCCACCTTACACCTTCACGTTGTTTTTAAAGCTCCCTCTCCACGGAGTCTCCCTGCAGAGGATGAGCTGGGCAGTTCTCCAGCTCCTTCCCAGCTCCATTTGCTGCACAGCCCATCCATGATCCCTCAGCTCTGCTGTTCCCAGGTGTTCCCCACCGTGCCCTGCCCCGGCAGCTGCTGCTGGTGGGTGAGGGATGCCCACAGTGTCTCACAGCCTGCCCCGAGCTGCTGCTGGCACCGTCCCAGGGGCAGCCAGAGCCAGCTGGTGCCTGCTTTTAGCTGGCAGGGTGAGAGAGCTTCTGTCAGCTCCACTTCCACTAAAAACCTGCCTTTTCCCTGCATGCAGCAGGTGAGGGAATTTCACACCTCTCAGCTGCTGTGTGCCCAGTGATGCCACGAGTGCCCCTCTGTCCCATCAGCCAGGGGCTCTCTGCTGATTAAAACCCTCACCCTGGGAGCCTGGAGAAGCCCAGGATTTGTGGTACAGCTGAGTTACAAACCCTGACTGAAGTGGGTGCATTTCATATGGCAAAGCTAGAAAATGTCAGGATTGCAGGCAGCTACTAATTACAGGCTCAGGTGGCAGCTTTTTTTCGCCACCAAGCTTGTGTTTAATTCCTACAATTTAAAGCAGGTTGTTACAATGACAAGCGCTGGACTGTTTCAGGAAATAGCTGCTACCTGGGCAGTCTATAACAAGTACAAGGCCCTCAGCTGTAAAACTTGAGAACAGAGCCTGTTTTAAGTGCAGGGATTGAGAGAACACTTGGCACTCGCTTCTTTTTGCCTCTTGAAAACTGAAGCTATAATAAAAATGTGCCACCTTTTTTATGCTGTGGCCCACTTCGGAAAACTTCCAAACTCTGGCTTCAATCCAGCCTTTTTGCTAGGAAAGGTTGTGGCTTGCAGCTTCACTCATAAACAAAAGTCTAAAAATTCTGACAACTGTAAAATTGTCTGTTCGACACCGCAGGATTATCATGGCTTTGTAAGTGCCCTGAGTGCATCAAAATGCCAAATAATGCTGATTTGAACTGTGCATGCAGATCAGTTTACTCCTCTTGACAGTCCCCAAACACAAAATGAATAGCTGATGATATCAATGCTGTTTATACTCTGAACTTCAGTAACCAGGATGAAAAAACTCACGAGCTCTTTAGAAATCAGAATCACAGCAAGCACCTGCTCCAGAAACACACAATCAGGGGAGGCAGAGATGCTCCTCCAGCTTCCCACAGCACTCATGGCTCCGTCCTCATGGCTCTTGTGAGTCATTTTACAAACTCCTTCACCACATTACCCCATTCTCTGCAGGCAGAGTGTTTACTTATGTTAATTAACACCACACAGTGATGAAGTTAAATATCAGCAGAGCTGTCTTCCTCTGCGTGGTGGCTGAAGAACACCACAGCTTTCAGACTGGAATGCTGTAAATTAAATCAGTTTTTCAGCGTGGTCCATAGTCTCAGCTTCAGTCATACTCAGAAGGGAAGGACGTGTATAAATCATTCCTTTTCATTCCATTGCAGCACCAGAGAAATCTGGGAAACTTTTAATTTAAAAAGCAAGTGTCCATGCACTTTTGTGTGACATACATTGCTTTTTTAAAAAAAATTGTTTGTGTTGTGTGATGCTGCTAGTCTGAGAAAATTCATCCATGGTTTAATGAAAGCTTTGGGAATGTTATTCCAAGAGGGCAGCTCGAGAAATGTGTGTATTTAGGGTTTTTCTGATAGTTATATTTGTGCTGATTCAGTGGTTGGCTTATAAGGAGCAACCTGCCAGAGGGATGGTAATAACTCAGCTAATTTAATGCACAGCACTGATGAAGCTTTAAAAAGATGAGAATAATGGTATAATTGAGGCCTTTGGGCTGCCTGGATGATTTCCTGCTTGGTAGAACCACCTCTCCTCACCACAGGTGGCTTTTGCTGCCCACAGGTGTCACCTGGTGACAGAGGCAGAGGCGAGGAGGGACTGTCACTTAGGCACCACCAAAGGCATCATTCAGCTCCTTATTCCTCCTCAGTGCAGTTGTGAGGCTTCCTCACACAGCAGTGACTTCGTTTGGGTGGGTAACAATAACTCACACACACAATTTCTTCTCGTTTTATGCATCATGTGCTGAGATTAATCATTAATTTTCATTTGCAGCTGCCTCAGCAAGTCAGCGACATCACACTTATCATAAACAGCAAATTTCTTTTCAACAGCCAGGCTCTGAAAACCAATTTTTCATTAGGATAATTGACAAAACTCTACTGTGCTTGTCAGCATATGTCCAAAAATTATGTAGAAATGAGTGTACTGTTAAAGTAATTTGCATTCTAGTGTGAAAGGTTTACAGTGATAGATGCATGGAACATCTATATTTGCAACAAATAAAAAACTAAAAATGCGATGAACTGCAGTGTCCAAATCTGATCTGAGCTGTGGCCATTGCTGCAGATTTTTCTGTAACGGAAAACCCTTTTCCTCCTAATTTCTGGAAGATATGAATGGGGATTTTTTTTTGTTCTGCTCGTAAAATACAACTTTGTGTTGTCAGACTTGGCTGCCGTTGGTTTTGACGTGAATTTCCTTACTCTGAGGAAATGGTACCATTTAATCTCATCTCGGCTGTGGCTTTTATTTGAAGATTTTTCAGGGAGAGAACCCAAAGCCAGCCCAGTTCACAATTATTACATTGTTCCTTTCGGGACAGGGGTCCAACCAGATGTGCTGTGCTGCAGCACAGGGCAGCCCTCCCCGCGGCCATGAACTCCCCAGTCCTTCTCCATCTGCCAACAAACCGTCTGGGCTTTTCTGCTTTGGCTCCCTTTGATCGTTTGCGTTGTCCAAGCGAGTGTTCGGGTGCTGTTCTCGCCCTTTTTTGCATTAAAATATCAATGGAAACCCCTCTGTCTGCACGTGGCCATGTCCCAGCACAGCTCTCCTCCCAAAGGAGGGTTTCTTTTCCTCCAACAGCCATCAGCGCCAGCGGGATGAGGAGTTCCAGCTCTCTCCATTCTGCAATAAACCTTTCCAGCATCAGCAGGATGGATCTGTTCCATCATCCCCGAGGATAACGGGGAATGTGGAATTCAGGGGAACTAACGTTAGACAATTTTGCAAAGTTTTCTCTCTAATATGAGTTCTCTGATGCCATTCCAGTTTTTAAATGTATTCCAAAGGAGAGAATACATGATCCACCAAAACATGAACAATAAGTGAATTTCTTACGGCACAAATCAGGCAAACTTTGATCCACTGGGCTCTGCAAGCATTTGCAGATGGTTTCATTCTACTGAGTTTTGGTTTTAAATAATCAGCTCAAAATATAATCTAAGAAGTTAATTTGGAGAGTAGGTTGGGATCTTGAGTTCCAGAGTGATCTAAGGAGAAAATATTTCTTATTGGCCACAGAATTCTTAGTGTGAAAAATAAATAAAATAAATAAGAGTCCTGCTTTCAGTTAGCTAATAATGATTTTAAAGTCCGTTTTGGACTTGGCTTCTTTTCCTGAATTTCTGATGTTTTGGGGGGTTTTTTATATGTTGGTTGTCTTTTTTGGACTGGTCTTGAATTCCTCATGTGTTTGCTGATGAGGAGGGTTTGTATCACAATTAGATTGTACAAATCTCCTGCTCCAGAGCTTCTCTTGGTTACACATAGGAGGGAAAAGAAACTTTCCATCGCTTGACTTTTGTTTTGAGAGGGTGATGGAAGAGGGGGACACCCTCCTTTCTGTGCAGAATTACCAGGAGAGGTCCAAGCTGTGCTGAAGCTCCTGATATTTGAGCCTGGGGGTGGTTGATGTGGAATTGCTCCTCAGGAGCTCTGAGCCTCATCCTCACTGAGCTCTGCAGGTCGCTGCGTTCAGCTGCAGGAAAGCTGTACCTCCACCAGCCCCGGGAGGTTTGGGAACGCTGGGGCTGAGCTGGGTGCACATTCCCCGTGTCCTGCATTAGAATTGTGGAGCTTTGTGAGTTCTTGGCGCTCCCCAGGGAGCAGAGGCTCTGCTGGTGATTTCCCAGTGAAGCATTAAAAGCTCTGTTTAGGGATCTGTTACGGACCAAGGCGTGTGTTTGTCCATTTCCACTTTACGGGCCAGCAGCGTGCAATAATCCTTCAGGATGAACGATGAGAACTTCGCAGACACAAACAAGTTGGAGCAATAAATGCATTCGTCAAGCACTTTGCTGAGGTGCACAAGGGTTTTTTGGTGCTAAACCCAGTGCAAAAATTACACAGAGGAGGATTCTTCACTTGAGCTGAACCTATCGAGAGCAAAATATCTCAATGAGCCTGCAACTCTTCAGCATAAGTGGTTTGCTCCATACTGCGAGGGAGGATAAATGATAAAAAAGAGATGTTTGCATTCAAGCAGAGGAAATGCAAAGAGATTCTGTGGAGTAAAGAGGTCGAAGTGACACGAGGTAGAAAAGCTTTGAAGGCAGTTTTTAACAGGTTCAGAGGCTGTGGGTGTCATTAAATATAACCTGGCAGCATTAAAAAAAAGAAAATATGGGTGTGCAAGGAGTAACGAGGAGCAATAAAGAGGCAGATAAGAGGGAAGGGCTGGAATGGTTACTGAATGCAATTAAAGACTCTAAAGAAATACCATGGAAAGTAATGACATGGAATAAAATGTAATTCCACCAGATGATGAGCAATAGGAAGTGTTTCCAACGTGAGAAGCGTAAAGTGTTGATGAAGGAGACTCTGGGCTTTTTAAGGCAAAGCAAATAATTTCTAGACAATAGACTCAGCCTCTGCAAGGAAAAAAATTAAATAAATTCCCTGCTTCAGTGTTCATAAAGGATATGGAACAGATGCCAAGAGCAGATGTACAGTTTCCAAAAGAAAAAAAAAAAAAAGAAAAAAGAGAAACATTGCAGAAAATCATTGCTATAACAGCTGATCAAGAAATAAAACAATCTCAGCAGTGGGGAAGAAAGCCAAAATTAAACAAAGATTCATCTCTGTGTTCAGAAGACATCCAGAAAGGAAATATGAGCCTGGGTCACAAATGTTAAAACAGGGAAGCAGGGAAAGACTAAAGGGATATTAAATAGGGATATTAAACCCAATGCCCCAGAGCCTCATCTTTCAGCTCCGAGAGAATGGAAGGGTCTGAGCCTTAACTCTGTGGTTTTCTCAAAAAGGGCTTGAGGTGTTATGACAATAGAAGCATCAGTTTAAAAAGGAACAAAAAAAAAAAAAAAAAAAGGAAAAATAAGAATTTGTTTATTTCCTCCGAAACATCCATTTTGTGGCTCGGAACTTTCTGGACCGTGCCGTCCCTCCACAGCACTTAGATGTGGATCAAATCCATCATAAAATAATTGGTTTTTTCCATTCTGGCACATTCCAGCCACTGAGCATTATGTTTCCAAGATGAAGAAGGACGTTTTTCCCCTGTGTTCCCGCGCCTCACAGGATTTACAACAATAAACATGAGCTGGTAGCTGAGGGGAATTGTGCTGTGCAAAGTGGCCATCGCCCAAGTGAAGCACCGTGGGCTAAAATTAAACCTGGGGTTTGGGCTGGTTTCCAGCGGTGGGATCCAGTTCCTGGCAAAGAAAGGAAGGAAGCAGAGTCAATCAGAACAAAATTCTTCGTGCAGCCAGAACCCAGAGCTGTGCAAAACCCTCTGGGTGAGGCGGGGGGCAGCTGGAACCTTGTGCTTTGGAGCAAAAGTTTAAAAGGGAACCGATGCAAAGGTTCTGGGGGAAAACATTTTCCTGTCAAAAAACCACTCAAACAAGAGTTTGCACTTCAGCTGAAGTTGGGTGGATTGGTTTGAGTTTCCTTGGGAAGCGGCCAGAATGCTTCAAGAAGTTACAGTAAATCCACAAACTTATCAAGAGAAAAATAAGGTGCATTATGATATCTGCAGGGAAGGAAAATGTCAGCACGTGAGAGGACTCGGGAAATCATGGAATGCATTAAATTTATCTCTGAAAAAAAACAGTCAAAGGTTAAAACCGAGTACGGAGAAAATGTCGTGCCCTAGGTGCCAGGTGACATCTCTGAAAGCCATGGGTCACATGGGTGTGAGAATTTGTTTTGGCTGGTGGGGGACCTTGAAAATATATTTATCACTGGTTTTTTTCCCTCCAGTTATAATTTTGCAGTCAGAACAGCACCAGGGCCACATTCTGCAGCCATTCCTATGTCGTATGACCAAAATTCCTGGCAGTTTTCTTTGCATGGACACATGGCACAGGTAATTAATTCCTAATTAATCAGAAATTTGTGAAGAAAGGAGCCTCAGGAGGATGCAGGAGGTCTGGGACACTTGCACTGGCTGCTGCTGTTTTGGCATTCTGAACAAAGAGTGGAGATGTTTTTCCCAGTTGCAGAGACTGGGGAGTAGAAACCATTTACTGCAGAGGAGTATCCACCCAGAGAAAGGATAACATCATGGCCACTCCAGTAAACAAGTTTTGAAAGAAAGTTGAGAGGGAATAAAAATAAGATTTAAGAGGGAGGGAGAGTTTCATCAAAGTGGGTTCTACGTGGGAGGGAGTCGTGTTTGTCTTTTTGCTCAAAGTGCAATAACTCCCTATCATTTCCTGCACTTTATTAATAACTGCTCTTCTGTTTAAAAATATTTTAATCCCTTTCATAGCTGGAATGAGTCACCAAGTCTTTTTTCATTGTTAAAGATGATTTCTTCCAGTCTCTCAGCCACCAGAACAGCGACCCCAGGGAATAGCATGGTGCTAAACCAACACCACGTCTGTTTTGCTCCCCCAGATCCAGCCTAATTATTCTCATTAAGTTTAACAGACAGCTAAACATCTATGGTTATTAAAAATGAAAGAGTCAGAAAGCACTGCTGTACTCTGAGCTGTAACAGAGATGTGAGTCTGTCAGAAACAAGAGGATTCCTGCTGCATCACACAGAGATGTGGTGCTATTTCATACCCCAGGAATCACAATTCTGCCTGTTCCTGCTCTCAGCATTCGTGAATAGATAATGCCAGGGAGGCTTTGTGCTTTTCCAGCAAACTGTGCAGGGAGGTTCATGCCTGCCACTCTACCCTGCCACCCCAGCTGGGGCTCTGGAAGCCCAGGAAGGACAAGGAGCTGCTGAAGCGAGTCCAGAGGAATCCAGCAGGTTGAGCAGGGCGATGGAGCAGCTCTGCTGTGAGGAAAGGCTGGGAGAGTTGGGATTGTTCATCCTGGAAAGGAGAAGCTCCAGGGTGACCTCACTTAGGCCTTGCAGCACCTGAAGGAGCCAAGGAGAAAGAAGGAGAGAGACTTTGGACAGGGCCTGGAGTGCCAGGACAAGGCGGAATGGATTCACACTGGCAGAGTTAGATGGAATATTAGGAAGAAATTGTTCCCTGTGAGGGAGGTGAGGCCCTGGCACAGGGTGCCCAGAGAAGCTGTGGCTGCCCCCAGATCCCTGGCAGTGCCCAAGGCCAGGCTGGACGGGGCTGGGAGCAGCCTGGGACAGTGGGAGGTGTCCCTGCCATGGCTGGAGTGGAACCAGGTGATCTTTGAGGCCACTTCCAGCTCAAACCATTCCAGGATTCTGTGGTAGATGAAGCCCAGCACGTTTGGTTAGAGGAGAGCCCTGGTCCCCATGGATATTTTCACCCTTGGTTATTGTTACCCCACTGTTTTGCCCTCCTTTGAGGGGCAGGAGCTCAAGGAGAGGCTGCAACTGCTGCATCCTGCCCTGCCAGGGATGGAGAGTGCCAAAAGCCTGCAGTCAGGAAGGGAAGCTGTTCACAAATGGCACTTCCCAGCCATGGAAAATGCTGCTTTTCCCCAAGCTTTAATTCCTCCATTTCCATTCTCTCTGCTGTCCCACACCACGGTGCAGGGCTGAGCTGTCACATGCTGCTGCCGCGGATGATGGGACCCGGCCACCTCATCTGCTCCTGCTGTGAGGTCCTCAATGCAAACCAGAGATGTCATCAAGTCACAAAGGTGGCACGAGGACACAGCTCTGACTGCTGGGCTCAGGCAGAGAGGCTGGTGAAGTGTAAAACAGTGACTTTATCAGGCTACATCAGACAGGAATACTTTCATTTAGAAGTAATTCCTTTTTTTGTAGCATATTGAAGTTATTTTCCCACTTGTTGTCTGTGTCAGTGCTGTATGCAGAGAAAATTCGGCCTAGGGGATGGTGGCTCACCAGCTTTTCATTTGAAGTCCATGAGAAAGGAAAATGTGGTGGAGTCTCCATTTTTTTGAGGTCTGTGTTCCAGTGCATCAAGACAATAACTCCCTGAGAGATAGGCTATACTTCAAGTGTGCTTTATGAGCTGAAGACAGAATTATTGACTTGGTTCCTGTAGCCTGTGCTGTGCAGCAGATCAAAGAAGGTGCTGGCAATTGTATTCCAGGAACCTGAACAACACCAGTGTCACAAATCCAACATTAATAACCGGCGTTTGCCACCCAAGAAGTCACAAAGATGGTAAAAAAATAAAAAGCGACACAGAGGAAAAATGGAAATAATAGGAGAAAAAAACCCTGACAGCTTTCCAAGTGCAAAACTTGTTTAAGAGTAATTATGTAAGAATACTATGCATAGTTTATTCCATGCCAGATCTCCTGGTGAGCGTATAAACATATTCATGCTGCTAATGTTTCCACTCAGAAGCAAACTGCCATTGCACTACTTAGAAACTTGTCAGCAGAGAGGTGGAAAAGGTGGGAATTGAGGCGCTGCTGCAGTAAGGACACAGTCCCACCACGAGCAGCGAGCCAAGCTCAGGCACAGCCCTGCGAGGAGGTGTTTGAGGGGGATGTTTGCATCAGATTACCTGACTGTGCATAGCTCCCAGCAAGAGGAAACTGCAGCTACCTGGGTTCCTCTCACCCAGGAGCAAAGCACTGGGGAACTTCTTCAGGGTGTCAAACAATGGGGGCATTGCTAAAATCTGAGCATTCCTTCCATTGAAATCTCAACACAATGGAGTTTATCTCCGATGGGCTCGCTGGGGCCCTGGGATGTCAGCTCTGCAACCCTGCGAAGCAGATCCTCAGCACTCCCCATTGTTTCCCACCAGAGGAAGATCTTCCATAGGAGCTGCCCAAATGGCCCGTTCATGACAATATAAAACCATATTGTACCCAGACAATAGCCCGGCACCGTCCCTGGTGCAGTCAGCAGAGTCAAACACGCTGGGAATTTCCCTCTCTCCTCCTGCTCCAGCGCAGAATCCCAACACCATCATCTCTGCCTCATCTCCCTTTCCATTCCCACTTCCCAAGGGCGAGGATCAGGAGCCAAGGCTTTGGTTACCCAGAGAGCTGCTGTGCTCGTGGTGCAAATGGACTGTGGTAATGGACAGTAAAAGAGAGTCTGTTGTCTTGTCCTCTTTAAAAGGGCTTCTTAGGAGATTTCTTTGATGTTTGAGCATTGGACAAGTTATTGATTTTGCTATTCATGATCCCAATTCTTTTTCTTTTTTCCCTTAATCAGAGTTGGCTGCTCTCCTCTGTGCTATACATGCCCAGATGGGAAGCAAATAGAGCAGCAGGACAGAAAAGAGGGGTTAATTAATTTAATCTAAGAGTGGGTTTCCTCACAGTATTGCCTGCATGGGAACATCCACTTGTGCTTAGCCTTCCCTCTTCCACATGTCCCACCTGCGTTCTGCTTTGCTGAAAAACTGAGGAAAAATCGAATTGTTCAGCACAAGGCCTATTCTGAGCCTACATCTGGTCACAGGAGGAGTTTCCTTTGGTCCTTGCTTGGAAAGAATTAAATGTGGAAAATATAAAAAGGATCTGGATTTTTTTATTTACACATCTCTATGTCCTTTGCCTCTTTCTTGGACACAGAATGTCTCATTTATTTGTGCCACGTCACTGAGAGCATCGTGGCAGCCCTCAGTGGTGATTTACTGACCGGCCACTTCAGGTCAGCACCAGCCTTTACACAAAGCAGAAATGTTCCTTCTACCTGATTAGGCAGCCCTGCAAGAGAGCAGTGAGAGGCCAAGGATTCTCTGGATCAAGGGCTGATTAGCCTTCCTTAAAACAAACTCAAACTGAACCAGGGGTGAATGATCCAGAAAGCAACAAAGTGCATCTAATTGGAGTGGAAATGGAACAAACTGTGCTCTTCTCTTTTGGCTTCCTTTAATGTTTTAATGAGAAGTGATAAGCCCCATGTCTGATGTTATTAAAGGGCTTGAGTGGATGAGCCTCTTGTCTTGGGCCAGATGCTGCTGTCCTTGACACCAACATAAACAAGAGTCTTCCCTGGTGTGGATCCAAGGAGCAGAGAGAGGCCTGTCTCGCACTGCAGCAGCCCAAGGCTGAACCTTGAAAAGCCCAGGCTTCTTTGCAGTCCTTCCCATTGCAATGAGAACATTTGACCTCCCCGCTTAACCCGAAATTAAATCTGCCTTTGGTTGTTCTGGGCAGGAGGGTCAATGTGCAGAACGTTTGGAGCCGCTTGGTTCCCACCAGCATAAATTTCAGGGGAGGTCAACTCCCAGCAGTGTCACAGACCCCAGCCTTGCACATCTGCCACATGTGGGGCTGCACATCGGCTGTGCTGAGCACAGAATTCGCATGGATCCTCCTTGGGGCAGCTTCTTCTGCTCAGAGTGCACTGGGGCTGCAGGGGAACACACAGGAATTCCTACACAGAATTCCTACAGAAGTCTCTGGCTGAGTTAAAAAGGAGGCCCTGAAATGTGCTGCTGGAACAGGAATGTAATGAAAGCTGTGATATTGGCACTGGGTGCTGCTGAAATTACCCAGTTATTTAATATCATGTTGCAGATTCCTCTGCTGGCCTGTACTCTAATATGCTTGTGGGATAACAAAAGAAATAAAGGTGCTGCACCAGAGATGCTTTGGATTTGATAAGAATCAGTTTCTCTTCCATCAACATCCCTTAACTGTGCAACTAGGGACAATACATTAATTTCCAAGTGCGGGAAAAAAAGAGGGTAGAATATTCTTTCCTGTGTTTAACCCTAAAATTATTTCCTGTGGATGCTGAATAGTGTCCTTGCTGCCCTGGGGGTGTTCCAGAAAGAACACATGTGACTGTACCTTGAGCTGGGCTGTCCCCTCACCCAGCACATAGCTGTACAACATCCTGCACAAGGCGAGAATGAGGATCTAACTCGGATTTGAATGATTTCTTGCTCCAGAGAGGAATCAGCCCGGGCCAGCTCCCTCGCTTTGGTGTGTTTCAGGAAGCTGACTGGGATTCTGGGGAACCAAGCCAAGCCTTTGTCCCTCCTCATCTGCCCACTCTGAGTGACAGAGAGGCAGCAGTGCCAGCCCTCAGAAAGGTGCCAGTTGTGTTTTTTAACTGCATTCAGATGTCCAGGCTGGACATGTGGGGACAGGCCAACGATTAGTTCTCAGTTTGATTTTGTTTCCAGAGGTGTTGTGACCTCCTGCCCACGGAGGTTTGCGGGCGGTGCAGCTGCACAGGGCCGGGATGTCAACACTGGCAGGCACAGCTGCCAGCATTGCTCAGAGGTCAAGCTCCCAAAATCATGAGAGAGTCCAAGAGGAGAAGGAAGAAACATAAAGCTTGGAAAAAGGCAGAAGGAAAGAAACTAAGTCTGAAGCTTAAATGTTTGTGGCAGCTCCCAAACTACGGTGAGAGGTGCTCCTGTCTCCACAATCCAGCTCAAAGCCAGGGTTCAACCAAGAGCCAGGCTTCAGTCCCAACCCCACCTTCAGCTGCAGCAAGGCCAAACTGGTTCTCCCAACACTTGACAAAGCAGATCTATCCCAGAGAAGAGCTTTTCCAGCATGCTGGGGAAAAAATCTGGCAACGCCTCTGGACAGCTTCAGCCATCAAAACACTCTGGGGCCTCTCGTTTATTGGTAAGATTTTCCTACGATTCCTTGTTTAGTTTTCTTTTTATAGATTTTTGTCTTGCCTGTGAAATGACAAATCCTGAATGTGTTTGCTTTATTTCTGTCCTTTTTAAAACAGTTCTCAACAGGGTTAGCAAGGAGATGCAGGAGAATGGAAGAGGCTGTAGAGGGATGTGCTGGGCCAGGTCAGGGATCCAATGGCCATGGAACAGTTTGACTTCATCATTCACGGCACAGGTGAACATTTTTTGGAGCCTGAGGGATATTGGGGTGTCTCTTTCCTGCTCCCTCCACCCCAGGTGGTGCTGTCCCAGCTCCATTTCACGGTGTAGGGCAGGAATTCCCTTCTCCTGCAGAGTTTAGGAGAACACTCAGAGATTGCTGCTTGCCAATCCAGCTCCAAGAGCAAGCGAAGGCTTTGAACGCTTTGTGAGCGAGGGGTATTTTTATCTCTATGGAAATGTTCAGACCTTCCAGCACAGGCTGTATTTCTGCATTAACTCCGAGTGAATGATCTCATACCCTTGAATTAAATCACTGGGGACCACGATGGCAAAGCTGGCTCTATATTGATGGTGTCACCTGATTGTCCCTGCTCTGTGTCTCCTTTCCCCACGTCAGCGTGGCAGTGAAACTCCAGCCTGGATGTTCCAGCATCCCTGGCATTTAATGCAACGCTCTCTGCTCTTCCAGGATGGATGGCTCCATCCTAAACTGATTAACTCCTTCTGAGGAGCCACACAAAGGCGATTTTTTTCCCCTGGATATGCATGCAAACACTCAGCTGCACAACAAGGGGACTTGTGTGCACATCAGGGAGAAAACACACCCTGGAAATCCCTCCCCACATCCAAAAACCTGCAAAGAGGAGAGCAGGAGGAACAGTGAGGAGCTGATCCCAGCCTGTGGGGATTGCATCAGGCTAAATAATATTTATCTGTGCTCATTTATCTACCAAGTTCACGTGGAATAAAGCACAGGTGACTCACTCCATGGGATTTTTTTTGTCTCTCAAACACTATTAAACTTCTGGGAAGCTCACAGCACTAAACTCTCACTAAGGTTTCTTTTTTATATGTGCAAATTTACAACAGCAAACAGCAGATTCTTGAAGACAGACCAGAGGCCTGTCCCTAGAATACAGAATGATATCACACGAATTTCTCTGTTTCAGCTCCATTTAATAAGAACCTACTTTTCTAAGCCAATGGCAAAATAATTTTTCTAAACCACTAGCAAATTTATTCTGTTCTCTCCTAATAAAAATTGAGATGTCCTGATCAAGGGTTTGATGCAAAACTGAAAGGAACCAATGATCTTTCCACTGACCTCAATAAGGTTGGATAAAGACCCTGAAATAAAAGTTAATGGGTATCAGGAGAAACAGTGAGCTGGAAGTGAAACAACAGAGATAAATCTATTGCCTAAAATTGCTGCAGGAATAGCATTTGTCTGAGGTTTCAGTATGGTTACATTCTAAAATACATTCTCTGTGTGGTTAGAACAAGCATTTTCCTTAAATGAAAAAAAAAATGGAGCCAGTCAGACTTCTCTGTTTGAATGCTGATGGCATTTTTCATTTTTATGCCCCTCTCCAAAGCAGAAAAGCAGGAGATTTTGCTGGAGCGATAAGGGAATTTATACATTCAGAACAGAGCTGCACTATTATGACTCCAACATGTAATGCTGAGGCAATAAAATTTATGACTGTCTTCCTCAGCGCTTTAATGAGGCATTGCGAGGCTCACTGTATATTTGCAAATGTCTTAACAGATAATGATTTTAAAGAGTGCTGGAGTACAGCTGCCAGCACAAATGGTCATAACACCAATTATCTTCGCAGGATTTAGTCATTATGTGGAATCAGAGGCAAAACCAAATCCTGGGCCAGTTTTCTCCTCCTGTTTGTGAGGAACTCAGGGAATGTGTTTCCCCGGACCCATCTCCTGTCAGCTTTCCTCTCCTCTGCTGGCACCATCCTAGCAATTAAACTGAGCCTCCTGACGAGACTTTTTAATTTTTAATCTGGCTTGTTATAGGGCAGCAGTGGTTCCACTAATCCATTTTTGGCACGTCTGCTTTTCCCTCCTTGTGACGGGGGCAGGGGCACTCCAGGAGCACCTGGCACGGCTTCACCAATGGATGTGTGGCTGGCACCCCACTTGAGGGAGTGATCCTAAATCCACCATCAGCTCAGAGTCATGTGGGACCAGGGAGAGATGGGGAAGGGGAGAGGATTAACAAAATCAATGGTGGAAATAATTTCCTGGCAGAAAACTCCCCCTTTCTGTACATCGGTGGGGCTGGAAATTGCAAGAAAATGAGTGGGATCTACACTGTTGCCTATCTCCAAGCTCCCCAAACTCTTCCATGTTTTTTAGAATGAGTCTGTTTGTTTGGGGAGGAATGGCAAACCATTAAACTTCCATCCCTTCTATTTCACTGCCAAGACACGGCCAAACCCACGGGCTTGTTTAAGGTTAGCCCAGTGCATGGGGGTTTGGGGTGTTCCAGAAAGCTGCAATCACAGAATCCTGGAATGGTTTGGTTTGGAAAGGACCTTAAAGATCATCTTGTTCCAACCCCCTGTCATGAACAGGGATGCCACCCACAAGCTCAGCTTGCTCAGGACCCCAAACAACCTGGCCAATGACTAATGCTAATTCCACTGCCCCTAAATTCTGAATCAAACAATCTGAAGCAGAAGAAATTTCTCTGAGAGAAGTTCTGAAACTTCTGAAGAGAAACTTCTCTATTTCCCTTCAGAAGAAGGACATTTGCAGCCCACCGACCTCTTCAACTTCCCCTGGCTGCTTTTAGGGCAGAGGGAGAGCCCTGTATGTGCCATATTTCCCAGGAAAACTCACTCGGGGAGTGCTGGTTCCTGAGAGGGGGCAGGAGGAGGAAGGTTCCACACAAAGGCTTCCCCAAATTCCACCTAAGCACCATGCAGCTCCACCCTTAGCGGCCTCTGAGAGCAGCCTTTGGCAGAGGATTGGGTCAGTCCTGGTTTCCAAAGCTTGGGATCCTGCGGGCTCCTGGGGGTCTCTGTTCCAGCAGCAGCGGGGCTGTGAGACACCGAGGGCTGCTCTGCTGAGCAGCGACTCAGCTCCCCCGCAGAAAGGCCAGGGCTTTGCTCACAGGTCGTGATGAAGTCACTGGATATGAATCTCCCCCGTGCTGGACTGCAGTTCAAGCAGCTCCCACGGCCCTGGCGTTTCTCTGAGCGATGCCTCTTGGCTGGGTCAGAGTGAAGCCATGGAGAGATGTCAGGGCCCTGATCTGTCCTGCACCCTCCAGCAGCCACAGTTCACTGCCCAGGCCTGAAGGACAAACCTTCACGCTGCTTTCTTGTCTGCTCCCACACCTGGCTGGCCAGATAAAGGCAGAAATCTGTTTATTAATTTAGCTTCCAGGTCAGGCATGAAAGGAAAGGATATGATGAGCTCGCTGGCTTAATGTCCTTAGCTGCTTGGCTTGATTTAAGGTATGTGTCTTGGTAAGGTCCAGAGACCAATTTTTCCTGTCTAATAAAGCAGATAAATGAAAAGGAAACATTTGCCTCAAAATATTTTGTGCAAATGCCCGTGGTTTTTCCCTCTGAAATAAATGAGACTTTTTTTATTTTTGTCTCATTCACTTGGATGAACTTCATAGGATCATAGAATAGTTTAGGTTGAAAGAGGCCTTTAAGGGTTACCCAGTTCCACCCCATGCTGTGGGCAGGGACACTTCCATTATCCCAGGGTGCTCCAAGCCCTGTCTAACCTGGCCTTGGACACTTCCAGGGATGGGGCAGCCACTGCTTCCCTTCCATGCAGGGACAGAGCTCCATGTGAGGCTCCAAACAGCAACATTTTAGTGATTTACTTTAGCTGGAAAATCGTGAAGAGAAAAAAAATGATGCTGGGGGTTACACTTCTCCCCATTCTCATACCCTGCAATTTCTTCTTAATCTTAATATTCCAATAATTCTTAATATCCCATAAACACATTCACCTTAATATACGGTGCCACTGCAGGATGAAAATTGCCTTGAAACAGGTGCTGTATAAACCATGGAAGGCAGAGAAACTCCCCATCCAACCATGAAACACGAGAGGAAATGGTGACAGAACAGCCTGGCAGCTGCCTGCCCACACCTGAGACCAAGCAGCACTTCTGGAAGTGAAGCTCCCTCTGAAATGCCCGTTTTGGAGCAGCATCCCACGAGCAGGTAGAATGTGAGCATTAATTTGTGGATTGCAACATCCACTGAGGTCAGAGTGAAGCTCAGCTCTTTTATGTACTCATGTTGCTAAGAGCAAGTGTTGCTTTCATTTACCAGCCCACAAATCCCATGTGTGGTATTATTTCCCTGTTTTTCAGCGCTAAGAAATGTGTCTATATAAAACCTCTCAGAAATATTGCTCTAAGGATCCTGTAACTCATTGTAACTCCCAGCCCTAATAACTACAAGGTGATTTTTCATGGATTTCTAAAATTGGCAGGCTAATATTTCTTGGATCAGTCAGAAAAGAAATACTGCTCTCTATCCTTTGCTTATCCTTTCCTCATCAACAAGTGTAATTACAAAAACATATTTCCCCAACCCGGGATTTCAGGATTCCCTGTCAGAGCCATTTTCCCATCCTCCAGGAGCCAATCTGAATGCCGTTACTCCGGGGGAATGTTGGCTGATTCATCTCCCATCCCTGATGGCCATAACTTCCATTTCTACCTATCAAATACCTGTCACAGCTGGAAGGGATGAAAAGTAGAGATACTCTTACAAAACTAAAACTGAGGGATGTTCACACTGAGGAGAAAAAAGAGGGATAGAGAGGTTTCCATTCTCCCCAGAGAGAGTAGGACAGAGAATCCTCTGAACTCTGGGGAGGGAACAGAGCAGCAGCTCCAGAAACAAACAACTTTCTGCTTCTGGAGGGTTCTGTCTGGTACCATTTACTGCTGTCATTCCATCAGCTCAGGGGTTTAACCTGCACGGGGAAAGAGCCACCTGTAAAAAAGCCATGAGGGTGCTGTGCAAGAAAAATGGGATTCTTCAGCCAAAAAGAGGAAGCCCTTTCCACACAAAGGTTATGGATGCTTTTAATTCCAAAGCCCCGGTGTGCCAGGGCTGCAATAATTGATGCTGGAGCTTGACAAGCCAGATCAATGATTAATGGTGAGTTTGCTGCTTTTGAACCAAGAGCTGCAGCAGAAGTTAAATCCATTTGTACCCTGTCATAGGAGGGGTGTGCTTTTAAAAAGACAGGCAGAAACTGGCAGGGTGCCTTACAAGGAGCCTGGTGGAGAGCTGGATATTCTTTAATAACAGCTTAATTTCATTTCAGGCGTGCCACATATTCAGGTTACTACAAGCACGGGGTGGCTTACCTGACAAGTGGTTGTGATGGATCTCCTGTATGTTAAACACTTTCCTTCAGGAAGTGTCAAAAACGTGATTGATTTCCTTTTATCCCTGTGCCGTGGGGAGATCTGTTGCAATTCCGTGCACTTTGTCGGAATTAAAACAAAAACCCAGGCAGGCAGCACTGAGCAAAGTGGAATGCAGGCAGTGCATGTAATTTCTTTTGGTGGGAATTAAGGGGTGGTGGCACAATCCTCACCTTTTAAAAGATCTCTACCCACAGGTGGAGCATCCCTTTGCCTGAATGTCCAGTGATCTATAAATTCCAACCCTGCTCTCCTCATAAAAGAGAGAATGTTGGATCTGAGACCAGTGTCAGCCCTGTAATGTTGTTAATCCCAGATATAAAGTAATCAAGGTTAATCCTCAAATTCTCACTCGGGGAAACCGTCTTGTGTCAGCAGCGGGCTCCTGACCCGTGCACACAGATCAGGATTTGACCAATTTGTGACGAAACCCATTAGAGATGCAGCAGTGATGATGCCAATGACATGTCCTCCTTAGGGATGGGTTTTTGGGAGCAGCCTCTGCCCTCCTGTGGTGCAGGACACGGTCTGTGGTGCCACCATGGCATGGCAGGGGTGTTTTAAAGCAGTGCCACAGAACTGTCCCATCAAACAGGAGGAAACTGTCACCACTCACATTTTTACCACGTGGACTCAAACTCAAGGTAACCAGAGCACAGACTTCTCCCCATCTGCAGGAATGGATGCCTGTTGCTGGAATATTTTCACCACAGTGAAAGGTTAATGTATGCATTGCCACTCATGTAATTAACACTTCTTTCCTTGCAGCACATCACCTTTGAAAATTAGCATTGCTTTTGTCCATTCGTCGCAGGAGCTGGCATTTCCCTTCTTTTTTTTTTTTTT